>JAPZIH010001167.1:0-35805 GCA_027410445.1 Discoglossus pictus
ATCTGGATGAGAGCTGGTTAGTGAGTCTCTTAAGGTTGTGCTTCAGTGGGAGCTAGGCCTATTATTTGCATTAATTGTTTTTAATGTCATTGGAGAGTTTATACTAAAACTTGGAAAAGTATCTCCATCAAAGTGCCGGAAACATTGGCACAAATCAAGAGAAGACTTTTAACACCGCACATAAATACTAGATAATTTTTCCAAGCAAGGAGGTCTTCCACTTCTACTCAAGTTGTAATGTTTTTAGGACACAAGATCTAAAACAAAATCAAGGCGTTGCATCACCTTGAACCAGCCCTTGATTAACTCCTGAAAAGGGCATGGTAGAAAAAGTTTCATAAATGGATCACTTCATAATACCTCTAGCCAGATAAGCCAGCTCCTTGGGACCTTATCTATCTGAATACAGAATGCAGGTAATGATTTGACCTGCAATATTTGTGAGTGTGAGTTATAATATATTTATTGAGGAATATATTTGACTGCACTAGGTGGAGCATGTATCCTCTCTTTACTATATAATTTTCTAACTATATTAAACTAGCGAATTGCCCGTCAAAAAATGACGGCAATGAAATTGTAAGGTAGCTAATGTTGTTTGGTGTGTAGATATAATACATTAATAAATGAATATACTTTACCTATTTGGAAGCATAGTGTTGAAGAGATGTGAATGTGTTTTGACATTGCTGCAGCATTAGTGTTGTGGAGCTGCTCTCTAAGCGTGGTGAATGTGTGCAGTGTAATACTGTGCGTGAGCGAGTCGAAACCGTGCGCGTAGTGTCGTACTTCCGCATTTGCGTTAAATGGCGGTTTATGTGTGTTGTGCGTCTTTGCGTATTGTCCGTTGTTGGTTTGTAGTGATTTTCGAGTTTCGTGTGGTGTTTTGCGAGTGTGGTGTGGTGTTTTACGTCTGGAGAGTGCTGTAGCCTCGTTTTCGTTTTGTCTGTTGGCCATTTTTTCTCTCGCTTAGCGATTTTATTAGTGTCTAAAGTGTTTTATTTTTATTTAAATGAAGGTGTAACTTGTTTTATTGAGGTGCTGGATGGTTCCTCTTGCTGTAGGTAAGCTTTTTATGTGTGTGTTGTGTGTATTTATTGTGTTTTAAATGTTTGTATGTCGGCGTGTTGCGTCCGATGTTTGCGAGGTCGTAATGTGTGGTAACGTGTTTCGTAGGTTGTTTGCGTTCCTCGTAAAATTTAGCGAGTGTCGTAATTTGTGTGTCGTGTTTTTTGAGTAGCGACGTGAAGTTTGCGAGGGTTTGAGGCCCTTGCCCAGTGACCTCGCCAGCAACTGAGGCCCTCGCTTCGCGAGGGGCCTCAGTTGCTGGCATGGAGCGCCGAAGGCGCTCCATGCCAGCAACTGAGGCCCTTGCCCAGTGACCTCGCCAGCAACTGAGGCCCTTGCCCAGTGACCTCGCTACATGAGGGCCGCGGCTCGCTTTGCGAGCCAGCAAGCGTGAGCAACGACCCGTACGCTCACAACTATATATGTGATGCCTAATTCTCAGAGGACTGGCAAGTGAAAGGCAGTTTTAAAGGTAACACATATGGTAGGACTCATACTGGTTAGGGGTAGGCAATTTCGATCCTGGAGGGCCACACACAAGCCTGGATTTGATAATATCCCTGCTGAGCACAGGTGAGTCAATCACTTCTTAAGTCATCCTGATTGACTCGCCTGTACACAGAAAGGATATTTTCAAATCCCGGCATGTATGTGGCCCTCCTCGTGATAGGTGAATAGTGGAGGCACTAGAAGTAAGCTGCCTTTAGAAGGTAAAACCTCTCTAAATAACACTTAAATAGAGAAGAAAAAAACAAACAAAAAACAATGCACCAGTACATACCCTAAAACCTTCAACAAAAATAAATACATATATAAATTGTTGAGGGATCACTGTAGATGTGCAAAACTTCACATGTTTGAGATGTATACAACAATGGGAAATAGGACCAATGAATAACTAACAATACACCATTCCATAGGTGATATGGACAAGTATATTCCAGAGTTACCAAAGAAATACCAAGTACTGTACAGTAAAAAGGAAAATTATAATCCAAAACCAAAGAGATATAATTTCCAAGTATAGTGGACCAATGGATAACTGTGATCCTATGTTCAATAAAGTAAAGTATGTTGGAATCTCACATTAAACTTAACCATTCCATAGAGATATGAACCGATAAGTGGCAGAATATCAAGGCTAAATATAAAAAGAAGAAGAAAAAAAATAATGCTACTTCTTCAATGGTGAATGTCCAACAAGAGTATTAATTCACCCCAAACTATGGGCCATATTAAATTCCAAGCCCGCAGTGGCACTGGTACACCCACAAAGCTGTACTAGTGCTGCTAAGGGCTTGAAATTGGGTGGAGTTACAGAGTGATAAAATTAGCCAAGCCCGCAACAGATGTGGCCAACATCCAACCCCGTAAACCATTCAATCTTGCACTTGCGGCCATGAACATAATCAATTAGTCAAACACGTGGTAAAAGAGATCGTCATCATTACGTCACTGCAAAATGAAGGTTAGATTTCAATCCCTTACGGGATTGAAGTACAAGTTTCGATCAGACCCACATTCCAGAAATAATGAAATATTAATAAATCGATAAATATGATATTCTAGTACATGCGAATTCCATTATATGTATCAACACATTGATTGCCGGGATCAATATAACGCGGAAATTAAACATAATTAAACTATTTTATATTGCAGATTGGCGAGCTTGAGAATGTTGTACTATTACCTTTAATACCTAACATCACTTTCCATTTAATTTACAATACAGTATTGTTTTTATATTTGCATTTACAGTATTACTTACAGAACTTCTCTAGTACCCATAGGCTTTTTGGCTACATTTGCTGTTCCCAGGTTTGAATGCCAAGTCGTCCTTGTGGATTCATAACAATTTAATTTGCAATCGTAAAATTTATGGGCTTGAAAGATCAAAGACTTAGCTGGTAGGGAGATTCCGATTTTGACAGCCTGTAGGGTTTTCCCGCCTGTAACCCGCAGATCGTTTGCAGGTATCTGAAAGAGGCCAATTTAATAGCTGTAAGTGTAGCGGGTTCCTTTACGGGCTAGAAATCCTGCAGTAGGAGGAATTTAATATGGCTGTATATGCATCAAGACGTAGACAAAAATAATTTCAAAATCAATCTTTTCTATTAATCAATTAAAATAGAAAAAAAATTAAAAGATGAAACTAGACTAGAAAAATTGTAATCCAACACATCTTAATCCTAATGGATATTACAATAAAGATGTCATGATAGGTTTGCCCACAAGAAAACAATAAACAAGGGAAATTAAAAATCTCAAAACGACTGCAATGTTCAAGCAATCAGTATGATGTTAGTACATATGGTGTTAGTACATATTGTCTTAGTACATATGGTGTCTTCTCATTGATAATGGGGATTGATCTCAATGGTGTTAGAGATATTTATTAAATGATTCGATTTAATGAGTTTGGTGTAATAATCCATAGAAACCATCTGAGCCACACGGCACAAGAAGAAGAACAAAGACCAAAGACTTGATATACAAGGCCAGCGTTTTGTAAAAATTATGAGATACAATATACTAGGCCACACCGGCAGTCTCCTTCAGAAATGGTCAAACAAAAGTGACAGGCTACACCGGCTCATATCAGTGATAATCTAATAAGTATATTCAAAAAGTAGACAGATTTGTAACTTTCCCAAACCTATATAAGTCAAACTCTTTTTTTCTATATCACCTCAGTGGGCTTGCTTTGTTTAATAAATGTATTCCAACAGCGCTGAAGTAGATCCCAAGAAAAACTATGAGCCACACAGGCTCTTTATAGCTAAAAGTAATACATATATCCAAGTGCCATCGAGATTAATTCCCAAAACAGGCTCTATACAACTATAAAGAGCTCAAAAAGACTGTGGGCACAGAAATCAAATTGAGCAAACAATTATAAACTCAATTTGGTGGACATGTGTGCAGGAATCCTTAGAATAATAAATAACTTTTAAGCTATACTAGTTAATACTGATGAGTCCGTTTATAGCCACACAAGCTATGTGGTAATTACAAATGTAGGTCCCTATGCTAATCCCCTATATCGCATATTACACCATGTTTAAGGCCAAAGTAAATCTTGATCCCCATCTGGATCACTTACCTTGTCAAGGTGAAGAGGCTTGTGAACCTCAATAAAGCTTTAAGTTATACCATGTAGGGTCACCCAATATGACCAGGTCATGACAGAGAGATTAGACAAATCACTGTCCATTGGCGAAGGAACTGGCAACCAACTCCGGTATAGTTGCCAAGATAACATTATCGATAAGCACAACCAGAGATATAACAAATGTTCTAATAAATATATACACAAAATGAATACAATTATATATATTCATTTTATATCTATAAATCTAAAAATTGTCACATCTATTTAATTGAAATAAATAAATACAAAAATAATAATATATATATACATATATAAATGTAATGGATTTTTGCCTCAGTTACAGCGCTTGTTCTCACCCATTATAATAATAATGACATTCTTATTTTCTATTTGTTCTTAGAGGCGTTTCTCATGCTTAAAACTTAGTTAGGGCCCTCCCTACACTTAAATCTCTTACGGATACGAAGGCAGGATTTATGGATGTGGGCTGATTGCCATAATATTGCAAGTGAAAGGATTAACATAAATGTGTAACAAAGGGAATAAATAGCACCTGCAGCCGATTTACGGGTATACCGCAAATTATACCACTCATAGCCTCATTAAATTGGAGCTACGTTGCAAAACGTAGCCTGTAACTCCAATTTTACGAGTTACAGCTATTAACTTAGCTCGTAACATTGCAGGACAGACGAAAAATGGCTATGTGCTGATCAGAGTTAAACTTCACGCACGTAAATCCTAGGATCTGTTATGCCTGTAACCATTACTTGTTCAATTCAGCTATTAAATTTCATCGTGGTCACTCGCGAGCAAGCATGTAACATGCAAATGTCTGGCCTGTGGGTCCGATCGCAAACTGTACTTGAAGCACGTAGGACTTCGAGACCAGCTTGACCCGCAAATCCGTAAAGCATGCCAAAAGAAAAACCTCAATTAACTACGTAGGAAGGTCTTTGAAAGGTCTAAATCATTGAATGTGCTGTAGCTTTGCAGGTTTACACACAGGTCCATGCATTGCGGGTTGTTGAGCATTGGAGAGAGAGAGAAGGAGCATGAATTTTTTATTTTTTGACCTCAAGGATAATTTAACCATAATTTACAACACATATAATTACTGATATCACATAATTCACACACATAGATTAATACATACACATATACCATACACACAGCGGTAGGCCAAAGTGCACCCAAACACCTCTATAACCCCCCATACTATACTAAACATAACACTTACATTCTTGTTTTACCTCATACACATCCACATATATATTTTATTTATTTATCCTTATTATTATTTCATATATCATAGGAGGGTAAAAGAGAGAAGGAGGAAAGTGAGGAGAGAGAACGAGGAGGAGAGAGAGGGGAACATCGGAGGGGGAGAGGAGGAACGTGAGGAGAGGAGGAGAGAGAGGGGAACATCGGAGGATAAGGAGAGTGAGGACAGTAGGAGGAGAGTGAGGAGAGGATGGGAGTGAGGAGAGGAGGAGGAGGAGAGAGAGGGGGACATTGGAGGAGGAGAGTGAGGACAGGAGAGGTAGAGTGAGGAGAGGAGGAGAGAGATGGGAATATCGGAGGAGGAGGAGCGTGAAAAGAGGAGGAGGAGAGGCGGAGGTATGGAGGGAAGCAGAACCATGTCAGGTGGAGGAGAGCAGCAGGGGAGAAAGGCTGTGCCCCAAATGTAGTCACACAAAGTGGAGGGCAAGAAGGTCAGGGACCTGATGCCAGGGTGGGAGGTAGTGGGGATGAGGGACTGGCCCCAGTGAGAAGACATGGGATAATAAATGCTGGTAGAGAAGTGAAGGCTAGCGAAAAGAACGATGCCTGGGCCCAGGTTACTGCAGCTCTTACGGCATTAGGGGTCGCTAATAGGGATCTTTAGTCCGTTAAACACAGATATGACGACTGCAGGCAGAGGGTAAAGAGGAAAATGGCAGGGGAGATGAGAGCAGCACATGCTACTGGTGGTGGGCCTCCTGCTTATATCACCTACAATGCTTGGGAGCAGACCCTGAAAGACTGAATGCATCCTGCCGCAGTATTTGGCCGACCAGGCCAGGGGGACACGGATGATCCGAGCGCTATGCAAAGTGAGTATCATATCACACCACATACATTGGTGTATGAAATGTGTGTGTGTGTGTGTGTGGGGGGGGGGGGGGTGGAGATGGGTTGGACTAATACCCTGCAGTTATCATGATGCTTGTATGTATGTATAAATAAGCTTTTCCTCTGGCTGTTGTATCCAATGATGTGTATTCCTCTAGAATTATTCTGCCCCATACACCCCTGCCCACACACATAGATATCTGACAAACAATAGCACTGTAAGCCCTATGGTTATGGCTGAAAATATATGGGACAACATTAAATATGTAAATCCTCTTAGCAAACACATCATCTTCATAATTTGTATCAATGATATGTCTGGCCAATAGCTGCATTTAAACCTGATCCTGAGTACAATTTGCTATTATATCAAGATTGGTTTGTCATTCAATAGGCAGTACAAATCTGGTTGTGCCCACTGCTGCATATGTGGATACAGACTCTGTAGGACTGCATGTGCGTGTTATATACTGTCCTAACCTGGAACATGTCTTAGCTGCATATTAACAACCATTGCTGGGCACACACCTGCAGTACACATATTCCCATGAGCCATTATTCACAATGGTAATTATGCAGACTATGGTTCATCTGTGTTACAAAAGCACCACAGTCAATCACAGGTGACCATGATGTAAATTATATGTAAACACATAGCTGTCAATTGTGTAGGTAAACCAACTCATATATATGTTTATTCCATTTAGGTGCCCAGGAGGACAAAGCAAGACGCCGAAGAATTAGGAGAGGCTGCAATCGAGTTGGGAGCAGTTGAAGAACGCCATCTATACAAGATGCCCATACAGCAGCATATGAGAAATGGGAAGCCTGGGCCCTCAACAGCATCATACACACAGGCCCAGATGTTCCAGCCACCTCCAATGGCAACGTTCTGGCAACAGGCATCATCATGGCTGCCACCTGATTCCACACCAATGCATCCATGTCAGCCCACAACCGCTCATACACAATGGGTTCCACAAACATGTCCTCCCACCTAATGGTTTCAACAACCATGTCCCCCCACCTAAAGGGTCAACAACCATGTCCTCCCACCCAATGGGGTCAACAACCATGCCCCAATCCCTCAGCCCTGCTGCCCTCAAGGCCTGTTGCAGCCACCTTAAGGCCTGCTGCAGCCACCTCAGCCCCCCTGCTGCCACTTCAAGTCCTGCAGTCACCACCAACAAAGTCAACACCACAGACAACGCAGCTGAGAACAATGTCATCACCACAGACAGTGATGCTGACAGCAATGTCATCACCACAGAGAGCGCTGCTGACAACAATGTCATCACCACAGGATGGGCTGCTGACAACAATGTCATCAACACAGACACTGCTGCTGCCACCACTGCCATCACAGGCACTGATGCCATCACCTCTGCCACCTTTGCCATCACCTAATCCGGATCTGCAGTTGACACCTGTGGCCCTAGTGCCGGCAACACCACCCCCCTTCACATTGCTGGACCAGTTTGCCAGACAGGACATGGCAGACCTGTACCTTGAAAATGAGAGGCTACGGTTGCTCTGTAGGCAGTATCAGATCACGAATGCTGTCCTTGCTAAGCACAAGATCGCTGGAGGCTAGCACAAGAATGCTCTGGGTTAGTACAAGATCGCTCCATGTTGAGATGAGGAGACACAACCGAAGGATGGAGAGGTATGAGGAACAGGTGATTCTGTACAGATGGCAAATAATCCAATTATCTGAACGCCAGCTCATACTTCTCCAGCCTTCAGTTGCAGAACAGCAACACGAGACCTCAGCCTCACCACCATCTCCATAAGATCTTTAGCCACCTAACTTAGTGGCACCCCACGCTCCTTCACAACTAAGACATGGTACAAGGAGGAGTAAGAGGCCTTAGGACCATTAAGGAGGTCCTCCTCATGATCACTCCTCAATGAATACTTATTGTTATAGATGTTGACATACTATTGGCTGGCTACAGAGCATATACACGTCTGGTTATGTTTAACATTTTAACAATTGTTGTTCAATGTGGATTGACCTTGAGATGAGGTGTTGTATTTAATCATAATATTTGTATGATTGATATCTTGTTTTTGTACCTGTAGGTGTTAATAGCTAATGTCAATGAAGTCATGTTCTTCAACCCAGTTCCCAACAGATATTGGATCAGTGTCATTCAACACTGCAGATAGATCTGAAATGCAATATCTGACTACATATCTCTTCACTAATGAACATGACTGGTGTGAGTTTCAATTACAATAATTAGTGTCCCGGCTGTAGAGTTGCACAGTCTCATTAGGATCTGCTAATCCAAACAGTAGTTAGACATGCGTTTTAGTTGCATTTCATCCCTTTAACAGTACAAAGGTGGATTAATGTATATCATGTCATCCAAATAAAATGGCTAATTACCTTTGTTTGCCATCAGGATCAATGTGCATGTGTTTAAGGGTAATGTGAACAGTGTAAGCTGGCTGGCTTTCGGTACCACCCATATACCAATGAGATGTGATATCAGCATGGCCCAATTATTCCATGCAGATAGTAATAGTACCTTTTGCTGCAAGATTGTGTTCACAGTGAAGCATGCCTTGGTGTGTTACAGAGCCTCAACATATTGCGGGAAGGCTGATTGAACAGAACATAATCAATATTGTTATTACTGTTCGTAGATAACGTTAATGTTAATTGGTGTATTGTAGTGTCCAGAGCAAAAACAATGTACCATAACAACAGCTTATGACAATTTGAGGGTAATTCTGTTCTGTGAATGAACATCTCAATTATCTGATGTTGCATATGCATAACTGAAGGTTAAGGTAACCATATAAACAGTCATATTCCAAGAGTTACTTTTCCCGATATGTACAGGGAGGATCACATCAGCACTGAAGAAGAGATCTGGAAAGAAAAATAATGCAGCCTTCACAATAGTCCACGTAGAATAGAGAATAACATGTATAAAGCAATAGGTACATATAGGTCTATGTAGAGTATGTGAGCATACACATGCTGTGGATATGCAAGGAACATCAGGTGATATATGTCATGTGACATCTGCATTGTAGTCTGACATTGAAGCTTTACACATATTAGCTCATCAGTATTAAGAATCAGATATCACACTCAATGCAACACATTATCGACTATGGCATATGAACATACATGATGCAATGTGACAATAGCATGGTCATGGAATGTGGGAATGCTCATCATCATTTGTTGTTCTGACTCTGAGGAATGTGACTCATCTTTACGATCTGTAACAAACATACAAGCAACATGTAAATATGAACATTACACATGCTTCTTCACTGTGTTCATCCATGAAACAAGCTACTCATCTGGCAGATGATGAGGAAGGATATATCCGATTACTAATGATGTAGGATCACACCTATAACACATTAATGCATCATTGGAAAGCTAGCACTGGTCAGCCTCTGTCTGTCAGTTTCAGCTTTGTGTCTGTCTGTCAGTCTTTGCTGTGAGTACCTCCTGTCAGTCAATGTGTGCCAGTCCTCCTGGGTGTCAGGGTTATGTCTGTCAGCCTGTTAGTAAGTGCTGTCTCTCTGGGCTGTGTAAGCTGCCAGTATTACCTGATGTGAGGGCCGCGCTAATTTGTTGGGCCATGCTATTTCCCGGCGGGTCTCGATGTTTGCATGCATGCTTTGACACCCATGCAGTGCTGCCCATGCACGCCATGCCATAAAGTCGTGCTACTGTATTGAGGTATTCCTATATGAATGTGGGCATATATGCATTGATATTGTGGGATATATAATCCAATCCATTTATCTATGCCATTGATGTTTTGAACTGTCAGTACTTAAGATGTGTATGGCAATGATGATCTGACTAACCTTATCTGGGCTGTATTGTAGAGCACCCCCAGAGGAATGTAAACATCGGAAGCGCATGATACAATGTATTAGCATGATTCTGAATTTTAATGTTATACTAATTCAGGTGGGATTTTCTAGGTGTGTACACGATCAAATGCAAATGCTAAAAAATAAAGGAGATTTTGCTAACTTCAAGGTAAGCTAATTATTTTGGGATATTTTCATGCAAAACAATGTTTTCATAAACTACTAATTCTCCTCTATCAGATGCATTAATAATCCATCTCACTTACATATCCCTTTAAATAACCAACAAAACATTATGAAGGCTAGAGTTGTCCGTGTCACAGGATACAAGGTAATGCATCAGAACATATACTATACCTAATGATTAATCAATTGTTCTTTTTTGGATATGTTGTTGTGAACTGCATACTGTTTGGGCAAGCTAACATAGGGTTATGTACAGCAATGAGCTATTATGTTATGGCTTAGGTAGTATTATTCCCTTATGCACATGTGAACATCAGAGCAATAGAGGGAAACATGATGTATATGTTATGATATCCAGTGTTAGTAAGATATTACTTTGGTGTACTCACCCAGTAGCAATCCGGATGGAAATTGGCCGGCCTCAAGCAGCTGAAATGTGACTGATTGATGCAGGATAGAGAGCACTTCCAGGGAAGGCTGCAAACACACTTTGTATGCGCATGTTTGCATCACAAACAACATGTACATTGATTGAATGATAATGTTTGCAATTTCTGAACAGCACTTCTTGCTCTCTAGGAGGTATCAATGGAGCATGTGTGCTCTCAATGGCACCATGGACTTTAGGGACAGCTCCTAATCAGTAGAAATCTGCTTTCACCTTCAAGATCTCTTCAATGGTGTTACGGTAACTGATGTATCTGGTACATTTTTTAACATTTGCACAGAGAAATATACTCAGACAATTGGACAGGCTTGGCTGAGACATTCCTCTGATTATGCTGGGGGTGTTCTGGAAGCTGCCAGAGGCAAGGAGGTGTATTGCGGCTAACATTCGTGTTAGCCCTGGGATGGCTCTATTGGTCCGTGTGTGAGGGTCAAGGTCCTCACTCAGGACTGCGTAGAGCTGGCACGGGTCAGCCAAAAATGCTCATACATCTCCCCATCAGTTAACCCCGCTAATATGAGTCTCTTCCTGTACACATTGAATGCCATTACCCTCCTCACGGGGCCCCTGGACCTGCTCTCCCCTTGTGCCTGAGCCACCACTTCCTGCCCATCCATTTCCTGTATTTCTCCCCCCAACAGCTGATCACCCAAATCAATGTCATCCTCCCTGTCTGCAGGTGGCCCTATATCCCTCCATCCCTGTGTTACTAGAGCTCTCTTTCCTCCCTGATCCTCCAACATGATACTAGGCATGGCCTGTGGTTATTCCCTTGCCTGGCTATGTTCTGGACCAGCATGGATCACATCACCACTCACACCATCATCCACTCCCAGGTACTCCTCTCTGCCACTTCTCATCATCCCCTCAATCACACACCTTGCATCCAGATCTCCATCATGCATCATGCTGTGGGCACAATAATATTGCAAATTCGACCACGCATCCATATTCTCCCACATCGCTCTGACTTGTTGAGGATGCATGTTGTTTCAGACGTGCTGATGACTTGTTGGGGATGTGGTTAAATAGCTTGTTGATTACAACACCTGGTATTAGGTAGGATTTCAGGTTTGGAATTGGTCACTTGTGGATCTGGAAATAATCTGACATTCGAGCTGATGATTGCTCTACTCCATATAGTTCACACTCACTGTTTGATGCACGGAAAACAAATGATGTTAGTGACCACTGTATCAGATCATTGATTGCTTCAGGAAATCTCAGATTGCATTGCTCTAGTTACTATTTTGAGGTTTGTTTTACAGTAGTGGCAGGCCTCAACATGGCCTTTACTGTTAACGTATTTCTTGACCTGTGATTTTCATTGGGATGGAGATCTTACATTGCTCATTTGTGCCTCAGTGTTTGCTTAGTGATGATATCACCCATAGTTCAATGGTTGGACATAGTTTATATAGGTGTGCTAACTCTTTAAATGCAGCATCAATTATACTTGGCAATGTGTATAACAGTGTTTCACAAGTTAATCCTCCAGCCTAGCCGAACAGTGTGTAAACAAAGGTGAGGCAATTAGTGTTCAACAGGAGCCTCTGATCTGTGCCCTTTGGTTGTCATGGTTAAGGATTGTATGTGGCCTGTATGTGGACTCTCTAGGAAAGGACTTGTAAAACAATGGTATCATGTTGATACGGTGAGTGTCACTGGAAAATAGGGGCACATGTTTTATATTGACACTAATGTGGCAATGGGAATGTTGAGAATGACAATCAGAAGAATCTCCTTGCTTTTGTATTGTTTAAAAGTGGTTTACTGTCCCTTTAAGGCCTCCTAGTAAACTCTTACATCTTTGTAAGATGCCTTTGCAGGTCCTATTAATATGCCAGGGTCCATATTAGAGCCTTTGTGAGTGATAAAGGGTTGACCTTGCATTTTGATGTATATGTGTTGCAATTCCATGTAAGTATTGTGTTTGTAATGGTTAACAGCATGACTTGTCATAATTTGCATTAATGCCTGCAGGCCTGTAAAATTCCAAGCACATAATTACAATGTGAGCCCTGCAACGGCTGCGGCCTTGAAAATTAATTCAAGCTGGGCGCGAGGTATGGCCTGGAGACTCAAGTTCCCATGTGATTGGCTGTTGGAGCGCTCGAAATCCGAAAAGGAGAGGGACTAGCCGCGATCAGCCTTAAACATCGCGGAATAACGCAGCGTGCCAACGGCCTCTCTGCTGGCTTGACAATGTGATTGACAGTGGGAGATTATAAATTTGATTGACACACACCCATGTGTTGACTGTGTTGTGGAATTCATTCGAGTTAGCATGCAGTTCTAGGAGCAGGTGGGAGAGATGTTTTGAGAGAGTAGCAGTGGTTAGAGAGGTGGTTTACAATTTTTTCTTGTTTATATTCCATTACAAATGTATTTACACATTAGACTTACACATATTTACAGACTACACATATTTGCTATACACATAGGTTAAAGAACACACATAGAGATATATGTAGAGTTAGGACAACCCCCCAAACCTTACTCCCCCATCCCCCACATCCCATCACCCAATACCTAGTAATTACACAAAGTACATACATTTTTTTTGCCACACTTGTATTCCATTAATTCTTTGTTTGATTTATCCTACTCTTATTTTGTAAGTGCACTTTTTTTGTTTGTTTATATTCTATTTTCAACGTATTTCAGGTCAGGGAGGCCAGGGTCCCCGTACACAGTTAAGAGTGCAAGGGGCAGGGCCAGGGCACTCAACTATTTGCACCGGGAGAATGTGGTCCCCCTGAGTGCCATCCGTGGCCACCCCATCATGCTCGCAGGGCGGAGTGAGGTGAAGCCTGGGCCTAGGGCTCAGGCTTGTAAGGAGGTAGTGCCTCGGTATGAGAGGTTTGGCGAAATCAGTGCCAGGGTGAGGAAACTGATGTCGAAGGAAGAGCAGTGACCTATATGGAGTGGGAGAGGGTCGCAAGAGACCTCCTGAGACCGATACCCGCCTCTGGAGCTTCAGGCCCGGTGATCAAGCAGGACCCAGCCTCCATGTCAGGTGAATATGACATACAACAAAGTGTCATCACATGTGCATCACACACACTACACATGTACATGCTGACCAAAAAGGACACTGACATGTCAGCTCCATTGAATTAACAATGGAAAGATGGATACATCATTAAATCCATGAAGCTGACAAATCACTGTCATTCATGGGCACCCCAACAGTAATCAAGCAATAGAGAGTCCATGTATTGGTGTGCCTGCTGCAGCCTATACAGTTACAGACCACAGCTGGAATCAAGATAGTGTTAGTAACAAGGAAAGATCAAGACCATAAACCAAAGAATAGATCAAATCTAGCAAATGATAGCTAATCTGGGTTCCAATTCGGAGAATCATCCATGTTCAAGCCTAGATGTCAGATAGTTGGGAATTAACACATAGCAATATATCAATCAGCATACTAGTGACATGTACCTTTCTTTTCTATGTCGCAGCATTCAGGAGGAGGTCTGTGTCCGTTGGCGAGCCAGAGGCGGGGCCTTCCACTTCATCCAAGCAGGAGACAGGTCAGGGGGAGGAGATAAGAGGATCGTCAGAGGTCCCTGGCTCTGAGGAGGGGGAGGTAGTGGTGGTGGATAATTACCCTCATGGACAGAGCCCCAGCCATTTTGACCCGACCATCCCCCTCCTCAAAAGACTTTCCATTTCACTGAGGCCCTCACACTCACAGGCTACGGAACAGCACCTCCTTCCCAACACATCAGTGAGCTGTCGTGGCCACCACAGCCACCAGGGACACCTCTATAACCACTCCTGACTCCAGCCGGGCCCCGGACCTTCACCACTCAATCTCTGCTACCTCCTCACCTGGCCCTGCCACCAGGACCTCCGTCCCCATTACCACCAATGATCCAGGCTGCACTGGAGAAGATGCTGGTCCTCATGAAGTAACAGCTGAACAGTATGTGGAGGATGGAGATTGGCATCTCTGCCATGAGGCGCGGCATGGACAGGCTCTCCAGGCAGGTGAGGAGGCATCATATAATGCAAGACAACATCAGAGGCATCCACCAGGCATTAGCAGCATGGCCCCTCCTCACCTTCCAACATGCCTCCGCCCCACCACCAGTGGTGCCGCTAAACCGCCCCCCCTCACAACCACCAACAGTGAGGAGGAAATAGCTGCAGACATGTTTTTGCCTACTGAACAGCACTCCTCAGTGACAGCACTCCTCAATCTGTTGGTCACAATGTTAACCTAATCTAGCCTGGCTACAGAGTCTTGGATCTTGGCCTATGTGATGGTGATATTTTGTATGCAGATGCCTACTTCCCATCACATGGTCCATGATCCTCTTCTCTGTGGACATGTAGGGTTCTGTTTAACATGTCACAGATTGATGGTCACTGAGGAATGCTGTTGAGAAGAGATGCTGCAGTCCTTATGTTTTAGGTTATTTTCTTCTTTTTTTCCCATTTGTTTTGTTCTAGCTTCAATTCAGGTCCATGAAGACATCTTCTGCAACTGCAAGCATTGTGAAGGAAATGTATGAGGTGTAAGTTTTTACCAGTGCCTCTCGGGTAGGCATTTCTTCAATGACAGTCAAGTTAAGGGGGTTAACATGTAGCTCCCCCAATCTTAAAGCTATCATATAGCCAGATATCTCAGACATGATTGTTAGCTTCAATGTAGACTAATACCACTATTGCAGTGGACTTGCAAAGTCTCACATTGTCATGTTAATGACAGCCACCACTGATATATGCACTAGTGAAGCATGTGATCCTGACCTCAATATCAGTCTGATAACAGATCATTGGGTCTAATGTAAGTAACAGTGAATCTGGCTGGTTGAATCTGGCTGGTTGAACCTGACAGTGAATCTGGCTCTAGTCTGGAGGTTGAAACATCCGTTTCATTGAGCAGATCTATAACAGGAAATGGATCGGGCATTAGTGTGAAGCTGATGTTAGGATAGATGGGAGATTGACAAGCTAGCTATCACTGACCTCCACTGACTCTCAACTTTGCCTTAGCTCTCCCTCACATCCTCAATCCTATGAACTCCAAAGAACCAGACTTTCAGGGTGGCGTTAACAGCATACCAGCGGTGAAGCTGAATTGAGGTTCCTGTTTGAGCTGCCAGATAGGAGGTCTGTGCTGGCGTCTAAAGCATCGGGGAGATACGGGAAATGACTGCTGGGGGTGTTGGTTAATGACTGTATACTTGCAGGTCTAAGAACTCATAGCAGCAGCAGGTGGATGTGTGGTGTATCCCAGGACGGTGGTGAGTGGGAGACTCCACAGGACACTGCTGCGGTCGGCAGCAGAGAGGTACCACAACTTGTTTACCCTCTATTAAATACCACATAAAGACCCAAACACCACATAAAGAGCCAAAGGGCCTTTAGAAGGCCAATAGTTGGTAGCTGCAAGGATAATAAAGACCTGTAAAAGAGTCCAAACCTCCAGCAAAGTCCAGTATCTTTAAAACTAACGTGAAGTTTCCCAAACATATATAAGAGGCACCAAATAAGGTGATTTATTTATTTGGATTAATGAAGATAAAGCTTTAAAGACAAAGTAAGAGTGGTGTTTGGGAGAGGGTGAGGTTAAAATAAGCCAAGAATTCACAGCCAGGGCCCTATGACGATCCTCTTATCTCCTCCCCCTGACCTGTCTCCTGCTTGGATGAGGTGGAAGGCCCCGCCTCTGGCTCACCAACGGACACAGACCTCCTCCTGGATGCTGCGAGATAGAAAAGAAAGGTACATGTCAATAGTATGCTGATTAATACATTGATAATGTACATGTGTTAATGCCCAACTATCTGACATCTAGGCTTGAACATGGATGATTCTCCTAATTGCAACCCAGATTAGCTATCATTTGCTAGATTTGATCTATGCTTTGGTTTATGGTCTTGATCTTTCCTTGTTACTAACACTATCTTGATTCCAGCTGTGGTCTGTAACTGCATAGGCTGCAGCAGGCACACCAATACATGGATTCTCTATTGCTTGATTACTGTTGGGGTGCCCATGAATGACAGTGATTTGTCAGCTTCATGGATTTAATGATGCATCCATCTTTCTATTGTTAATTCCATGGAGCTGACATGTCAGTGTCCTTTTTGGTCAGCATGTACATGTGTAGTGTGTGTGATGCACATGTGATAGCACTTTGGTGTATGTCATATTCACCTGCCATGGAGGCTGGGTCCTGCTGGCCACCGGGCCAGAAGCTCCAGAGGCGGGTATCGGTCTCAGGAGGTCTCTTGCGACCCTCTCCCACTCCTGGTCACTGCTCTTCCTTCATCCTCTATCGACATCAGTTTCCCCACCTGGTCCTGATATCGCCAAACCTCTCATACCGAGGCACTACCGCCTTACAAGCCTGAGCACTAGGTACAGGCTTCACCTCACTCCGTCCTGCGAGCATGATGGGGTGGCCACGGATGGCACTCAGGAGGACCATATTCTCCCGGTGCAAATAGTTGAGTGCCCTGGCCCTGCCCCTTGCACTCTTAACTGTGTACGGGGACCCTGGCCTCCCTGACCTGAAATACGTTGGAAATAGCATATAAACAAACAAAAAAAGTGCACTTATGAAATAAAAGAAGGATAAATCTGCTGTGTAAGCTGTCTGCCAGTATTACCTGATGTGAGGGCCGCGCTAATGTGTCGGGCCGCGCTACTTCTGCCCGCACTTGGTGTTTGTAGGCATGCAACAGCGCCCATGCAACAGCGCCCATGCAACAGCGCCCATGCACACTGCACCTTAAAGCTGGGGTTCCCCTCAACACACCAGTAATGTTCACATCGTCTGATCCTGACAAACCACCTGAAATATGAACATCCCTGCAGATAATGTATGTAACAAAGATATGTGTAATGCATGAGATATAAATATATGATCCTTAATCATATTTCATATTAATGAACAAGGCAAAATGATTGCAGTGGCTAATTTGTGACTCTAATAATCACATCATGTTAACCTTGCTGCTGCCGTGTGTCAAATCATCTTTCAACAACCTAGAAGAACTGCTACATCAATGTGAACTACATAGTGAGTATTTGTGGATAGAGATGTCGCAAATAGTTCACCGGCGGACTGTTCCCGGCGAACATAGCATGTTCGGGTTCGTGGCGAACTGCGAACATATGCGATATTCGACCCGGCCCCTATACTTTATCATTGAGCAAACTTTGACCCTGCAACTCACAGTCAGCAGACACATTCCTGCCAATCAGCATCATACCCTGCCTTCCACACCCTTCTACCTCATGGACAGCAGCTATTTTGGAATCATAACTAACTTGCATTCTTACTGTGAGGAGGAAGAGTGTATGTGATGCTGATTGAATAGGGAAATCAATAGCTAGGCAAGTTTATTCAGTGTCCAGTGCAGTGCTGAAGGACTCATCAGATCTCTGCCGTAAACACAGCACCCCAAAAAGCCCTTTTTAGGGCTATAACATCATTTGTTTTTCTGTCTAATCTAACTTCATTCGCCTGTCTCCCTGCTAGCCCCTGCTAGCAAGTGTGTGTGTCAGGCTCACAGCTTATACTGTGTGTTCGCAGTGCAACCAGTACAATCTTGTTTACTAGTTGTCTACTTTTAAAAAAACAAAACTTTTATTTTGTTAAATCTTAGTTCATTTGCCTGACCGCCAACCTAAGTTCATTTTCCTGACCGCTAGCCAGTGTGTGTGTCAGGCTTACAAGTATTGTGCAGTATAAGTTCAACCAATCCAATCTAGTTGGGGTACCAGCAGTCTACATTTAAAAAAACAATAATTTTCTTTTCTTAAATCTAAGTTCATTTGCCTGACCGCAAATCTAAGTACATTTGCTTGACCGCTACCCATAGTGTGTGTCCTGCTTTCAAGTACTGTGCCAAGAGGTTGTGTGCATGCTTGAGCTCTAAACAAAAGGCTTTTTAGGGTCTTAGTCCCTCAAATACAAGTTTTATTTTAACACCTTTCTGTTTATAAGCACTTTGTGCACGGTGTTGTTCATTTTTGGGAGTTTTTGTGGTATTTTTCTTAGTTTAATTTAAGTTTTAGTTTTCTGGGAGTCAGGCTCAGCTCTCTATCCCAGGAGAGTGAGCTGTCTCCTGGATACTTTGCCACACCCCTCCCTTAGCACTACACCTTCACTCCTGGAGCTTTTTTTTTACTTTGACTTTTTTTTCTTTTAAAAAGTTTATTAGGTTTTTTTTGAAGTTTTGTTTGTTTAGTGTTGGGTTTTATGTTTTGGGGAGAGAAGACAAGTAACATCTTTGTAGGCAGTGGGGGGGAAAACAATTAGAATTTTTGTTGAAAAGGCTTTTTTTTAAACATCTGACACAGAGACACAGAGTGGTTAAAAAGCCTCTCTGTTCTCTGTGTTGTTGCAATTGGACACCTTGCAACAGGCCATTAACCCTTCCACTGCCAAGCATCATCTATCTCTCTCCCTTAGTTTTGTCTTTTTGTTTCTTTTTCACACTTATATATTTTTAAAAAGAAAACAATAGAAAATCATAAAACAAAAAATAAAAATAAATAAAACAAATAAACTAAAAAAAAGGGTCTAAACATGAGGGATAAGACCATTAAGAAGCCTCAGGGGTCAAAAGGGGGAATAATGGCCCCTGAAAATCCTAGCTGCAGCACTGCACAGCATAGGCCCCAGGCAGATAAGGCAGCCCCAGCTCCTGGTTGTTCTGCCAGCAGACCTACCCCTGTGGCTAATACCTGGTCACAGGTGGTTTCTGCTGGCCCCAGTAATACCACCGCTGGGGCTGAGGGGCAGATCACCAGGAAGCATGGGGTTAAATGTCAGATGTCTGAGATTTTTTACAGCACTACGGAGTGGCAGTGCTATCATTGCAAGGGGTTGGGGCATACACGTAGGAATTGTCCTAATGTAAAGCATCATGCCCCAGCCCCAGCAAATGGCACCTCCGTCAGTACAGCACCCATCCCCGCTGAGCCCATAACAGCGGGGACCTCAAGGGTCATAGCCCCCCCCACAGAGCTCAGGCAAGGAGGCCGTTCCTCAAGCCACCACCACGGCCTCCAAACCCCCTTCTTCCCCAAAAAAGCCATCTGTGTCTGTGGTCTCCAGCAAGACTGCAGACACGGGGAAAAAGGGGAAGAATGTCACCGGTCCTCCCAGTGTCACAGCTGCATCTCCCAAGTCCCAATCTGCCCCCACCATAATAACATCAGTTAGTGTGGGGGCACAGTGTAAGCAGAGGGATAATAAGCCCTCTGCAGGGGAGGCGGCTAGTGGCAGCTCCTCTTCCAGGAGTGACGTCCCCAGGAAGAGGAAGCATAAAACCAACAGGGAGGTTGCTGATAAGTGGGAAGTGCTCTATAGTGGAGCACCTCCCTCTAAAAGCAAGAAGAGGAACAAAACATCTCCTCCTCATCCGGTGACATTGTCTGGCCCGGTTATTAAGCTCAGCCAGCCGGTGCCAGACCACACATCTCTATCTCCAGACCCTATAGGGGTTAATGTGGAAAAGGGTCTGGAGGAAAAGCAGGGGCAAGAGGGTCTCCCAAGTGAGGCAGGGGTAGACAAGAAAGATCAGGTTCTGCCTCTGGCCTTTGAGGGGGGTCCCAACAAAGCCCCTGCTGAATGGGTAGTCAGTGTCCCTGAGGTGCTGAGCTTCAAGGGCACCAGTCAGTCTCCTCCTCCAGTGTCACTCTCTAGTGACGTACCTCGGGCTTTGTTAGAGCCCCAGGCCGAGTCACTATTGGAGGGGGGAATATAGGCATGACCCCCATTCAGGACCCCATGGATTTGTCTGTCAGGGGGGTGTGGTGTATCACCAAATTAATATATATATATATTACACAAGGTTCGTCTACATTAAAAGGTATTTATTAAAAGGCAACAACACAATACTATAAATGTATTACAAACACACAGCCCAGACCCACGGAGCAACAACCCTTTTTAAATCTATCTACCTATATAGTAATCCCCTTCCCCAAACGCTTGATCTCACCCACAGTTAGGCCATCACCATTCATCACCACCATCACCATCACCATCAAGGAAGAAACAGGAAGCAACAGCAGTTTCCTGCCTGGATATACCCTTAGTTGCATCACTTCCTCCAGCCATTGTGGGAGGGAAGCAAAGACTCCCAGCCCTCCCACCTAGACCTGTTTAAGGAGGTCCTGAATCACCATGCAAGGAAGACAAGTTACCACATTCCCTCACTTTTTCTTCTTCTATGTTGCTCAGTTTTCTAGTTATCCCTCTAGTACAGGAGAACCTAGTGGGAGCAAAAACCTGATATACAGGAGAAATTCAACCCACCGTCCCTCCAGAATAGTTCCCTCAGCGACATAAGTTCTCCTGTACTTTCCGATGGCTGTCAATCCACATATTACACAGAAACAGAACTTATAGAATTTAGGTGAGAGTGTGTGATAAATGTTTATGTATGTGCAATGTAAAACTTTATTGAAGAATGTATGAGAGAGAGAAAGAAGAGGAAAAAGACAAATTATATATCCTCCTTGCAAGTTTCTTCCTCATTTGTTTCATTGCCACACAAAAGTATATTATTATAATTGTCGTTAATACTTGAATGAATATGAGTACCAGCGACAGTGTTCGTAGGACTGGATGTGTCTCTGCATTGGTAAGAATTCCCCACCAGGGATGCTCAACGTTTTTTGTAGTAATTTCTATTTCCTTTTTCTGTTGTTCCAGCAGTAAGCTGATGGGGTGTAGTTGTTGTTTGGTACGTTTTACTAACTCATGAAGTTCCAAGGTAAGCTTTGGAATTGGGGGAAAAAGCTTCATTGTCAAATTTGTCCAATCTGCATTTGCAGTAAAATTGATCATTTCGGTGGTAAGGTTTCTTGATGGAAATACAAGACCCTTCTTCCACCAAACATATTTCATCAACTGTCCTATATTCAGAGTGGCCGATAAAGCATGCAATGTCCCCTATGCGGATCACCTCTTGCACCAGGTTTTCTTTTATCAACTGCACCCAGCCATCCTCCTCAGCTCCTTTCTCCCAAACACAACTGCACAGCCATCGGTTTTGAGATTTCCTGCAACAGCTTTCATCCATCTCCAATCCTGTAATAGTGGCCAGTCTTTTTGATGGGAAGTGTTGCTTGTAGATTCCATCACTTAACGTGCAAATGCTATGTATAAAGTTCAGTTGCTCTGCCTGCCCCTCCCAACGGGGAATTGCTAGGATTAGTCCTATTGTCCCAGATTGTAGTCCATGTGGCATCCATTGATCTGGGCCTTCAATATAGCTGTATTTAAGATTGTCCTCAGTGATGTCCACTCCTTTTCTTTTCAATGACGTGATAATCCTTTTTGCATTGATTTGGCTTGCCCACTTGTTTTCCTGGATGTCTTTAATAGTTTCCTTTAAATCTGCCAACAGCTTTCCTCCAATCATAGAACAGAAAATGGCAGTTCCCACTATTTCATTCTTAATGCTGTTAGCAATGGAAGCAATATTTTCCTCAACTAGATGCAGGTTGTTTGCAATGGTGTGTATGTCATCAACATTGTCTGTCAGTCTACTCACTATAAGGGAGTCAGCTACTCCATCTATTTTCATAGCATGTCCCATGCCATCAGTAAGGGAGTTTATCCTGCTGTTCAGTCCAATGATGTCTGCTGAATTCCATACTCCCAATCCAGTTCCGACTCCTCCTAAAAGGGCTGCAAGTGTGTCCTGTTTTTCTCGACTCCCTGCTCCGGTCCACTCAATGATGGTCTCTTGTATACTTTGCTTAAACCACTGCCGCTGTGATCCCAGGCACTTTGGAGGAATAGAAAAATCATTAAAATTTAGAATTATTGGGTAGTAAGTCCACCCAACCCCTTGCACAACTGTTTCATGTGTTGGTACCACCACCAATCCGCCTATTGGCCATGGTACCTTCTTCTGATCTTTACAACGTTGCAGCTCCTTTACAGAGAAAAAATACTTCATCTATTGTTAGAACACACCCCTTTCCAGTATCAAAATTGCAGAATTCCTCTAGATCAGGCTGGGCAGCTATAACTGCAGCGTCCCATTCTCCACCTTCTTCTAATGTTAAGTTACTCACTACTACTGTAGTATTTGTAAACCTCCCTTGTATTGGAGCTCTAAGAGCTAATCCCCTGGTACTATTATGTGGCAAAATAATGTTTACTTGTAACCCTCCACCCTCTATTACTTCCAATTCCCTGGGCCAAATAAATCTATCTGCTTGAACGTAATGTAACTCCAATCTTTTCAAACTCTCTCCCTTATTTGCGGTATCTTCTGGCCTTATTGCCTGTCTCCCCATTCCTACTGTGATACAGCTTATACTTATCCATCCTGTAACAAGGATCCACCACAATCTTCTGTTGACACGCATCTTCATTTTTATACAGCCTTGCTCTGTGGGAACACTAGATTCCATCATTAGAAACATATACATACACAAACAAAAAAATAAAAAATATCTTTTTGCAAGTTTGTTCACGGCCCTGTAATCAATGGTAAGTCTCCATGATGAGGCTGCTTTTTCATCACCATTACCTTTTAACACAGCTTTTCTCACAGGCCAACATGGTGAGTTACATGCATACCCATTTCCAGATTTAATTATTCCACGTCTCTCCAGTATTTCTATCATCTCGGTGATTGATGCCACTGATTCTCTTGGAACTGGATATTGCTTTTGCCATTGTGGGTCTCCTCCTTCCAACAAGACCATTCCTTTCATTCTTCCACAGTCTAATTTATCTGTAGCCCAAACAGGTATGTCTTGGATTAGCTTCTGCAGCCATTCTGGTTGTCCGTCTAGTTTCAGTTTGTTTTTTTCCAGACTTTTTATCGGAGAGACAATATATGCCATTGGGAGCACAACCCCTTTCGTCAACTCTGTACTTACCTGATTCACCTTTTCTGTCTTCCACAAACAAAAATTGGCAAGATCTACAATGAAATTTCCTTTTTTTAAAGCTTCTATTCCCAATATTTCCTCTGGCCAACCCACTATTGCTTCTACTTGTATTGTTTCTTCTCCAACTGCTACATCAATTGGACCTGCTCTAACCTCCTGTGGATTCCCAGTAACTCCCATAATACTTACTGAAGAATCCCCATTTTTGACCCTGTTGGTCATTGTAACTGCTGCTCCTGTATCTACCAACATATTTTTTCCTACCCCTGCGATGACTGTATAAATGGTAGGCCGACCTGCCTCATCCATGGTTAAATTAGCTGAGTGAATGAGATGCTGAGGCGTAGGGGTTGGGATTTGTCATTGTGACTCACTTCTACTCTGTCCCTCTTTTATACCACTATATTGCATCTTTGCCTCACTTTCCTTCAATTTCCTCTCCGACTCAGCTACCTTGTTTTTAAGTATGTGATTTTCCTCTTCTATCCTATCCGTCTGTCTCCTGAGTTCCCAATAGCCCATGTTACCGTTTCTCTCTCCCTCCTGATTAGCCCTCCAGTTGCTGCCATCCCTATTCCTATAGTCCCTAGGTGGATCTCTCCATCTTTTGTCAAAGTTCTGTTTTGGTCTCCAGTTTTGATCATCCTTCTTGTTCTGGGGTACATCCCACGTCTGGTTTCTCCATTTACCATCTATATCTCTACCAGACTCGACCTTAAATGTTCTTACAGCTGAAACAGAGCAGGCCTGTTCTGTGAAAGGATGCTTGATCCACCACTTATCAGCTCTAGTTAGTACCATTTCCAAGTCTGTTGGTGTTGGATCAAAAAGCCTGACAAATTCTTGACACTCGGGAAGGGCTTCCATTAATTTTGCTATATGTTCTGGTGAGCCCAGCACTAGAGGCTGTTGAGGTTGTCGTAGAGTATACCAAAAAAATATCCTTTGAGCTACCTCTCTAGGACCATCTGTTGGCCTCATGGTAATATTTGCCATTTCTTTCTCTATGCTAAGTAGATAGAAATTAGTTGCAGCAATTCTTCCTGCCTGATCAGACACACTGTTATTAAATCCCAATAGTCTACTAGCCAAAGGACCCATAGCGTATTCCAACAGTTCTGGCCATTCCTCTAAGTTAAGACCTCCTTTTTTAGCTCTATCTGCTCCCCTCATAAACCAATGTGTAAACGTATTAAAGTTGTTAGTTGGCATACTTCCCCACCATTTCTGGAAATTGTCTTTATCTGCCATAGACATCGGTCGAGTCTGCATAGAAAATCCTGTAGGTGTTTGCCTTGCATTAAATAATTCTGAAACAATAACTGGTGCTTGTGGTATGGTATCTACTTGTGGAACAGAATAACATAAGAAATCTTTTCTATCTTGGTTCATTTTCGGCACTGGTTCTTTATTTCGTGCCACGAACATATCCAGATCTGGATATATTTTGGCAATGTCTCTGACTCCTTTATCCCTTCTAACTTTGTTTTATTTTTATAGTCCATTATTATGTTTTGAAGTTCTGTTATTTTTACTCCATAAGCATCCCTCTGCTCTTCTATTTCCCTTAACTCCATTTCTAGTTCCCCAACAATTGTAGTTGTTCTCAAAGCTGCAATTTTTAAACAATCCCTTTTGTCCATTGCTTCCTCCATTTTATTTGTTGTTTCCAAATTATGCTGCCGTAATTCTACAACTAAGTCTATTAGGCCTCCTATTGTGGCTAAAACAGCTTGTGTGACCAAACTTTTTCTCTTCTTTGTTCTATACTTTTTGTTATTTACAATTTGTGTTAGAACATCCATTAATCTCTCCTCTTTTTCACTGTCTGGGTTTGCTGGCTCTGGAAGCTCATATGGACCATCATGTTTTTGAATATGTTTCCTAAAGTACTCACGCACTTCTGTGGGAAAGTATTTGGCCCCTTGAAAAGACATTCCTACTCTTTTACTCACCCAAGTAAGAATCCAAATCAATTTGCGACTAAAGTAGCATGCTTCTGAGTAGCCAACAATAGTTGATGACTTTTCAGTAGGCCAGGTGTAATATGTAGAAAAATAGAATATAATAGCAAGGCCTGCAGGGTAGGAGATATACCTGAACTAGGATATGCAAGACACCCAACATGTATAAGGTATGGAAGCCTACAGTGTATTAAAATGCAAGCCTGAAATAATATATATATATATATATATATATATAAGATTTAAAATTGTTTATTTATTTTTTTTTCTCCAGGCCTGTACTATGATAAAGGATTAGAGAAAGAAAAAGAAAGGAGAAAAAAAAAAAAAAATCTTTTTAAAAACAAAAACAAAAAAACAAAAACAAAAAAAAACAAAAACAAAACAAAAATAATAGTATTAACAAACTCAGGTATTTGAAACACACAACAAACTAATATATTCAAAATTGTGGCCAGATGCCCAAGCTTGTATATTAAAAATGGAGGCTTGGACTAAGATATCAAATCAGCATTCAAATACACAAAGAAGCCGCATGGAGCCTACTATATTGTATTCAAATGCAGGGCTAGGCCTGTACTCTGATCATCAAAAGCACAACAAAACTCAACTCAGATAAACCCACAAACAACCTGTATGATATATTTGTTTTATGTAGCAAAATAAGCTAGTACGAACAAAACTCAACTCAGAAGCTAGTACGATATAAAGGATTAAAAATAATAATTGAGGCCTGATGCCCAAGCTTGTATATTAAAATGGAGGCTTGAATCAGCATTCAAATACACAAAGAAGCCGTATGGAGCCTACTATATTGTATTCAAATGCAGGGCCAGGCCTGTACTCTGATAGTCAAAGCACAACAAAACTCAACTCAGATAAACCCACAAAAACAACCTGTATGATATATTTGTTTTATGTAGCAAAATAAGCTAGTACGAACAAAACTCAACTCAGAAGCTAGTACGATATAAAGGATTAATGTATATTAAAAATGGAGGCCCAACTCCACACACAATCAGCACTTGATTTCCCATGCAGAGGATAATTAGATAAAGTACTTTTCTTTTTTTCTTCCCCCAAAAAATAAATCTGACTATCTATTAATGTGATATTACCTCATAAATAACCTTTGTAGAAGTCTAAAATTCGTGGTCGCCAAATGTGGTGTATCACCAAATTAATATATATATATATTACACAAGGTTCGTCTACATTAAAAGGTATTTATTAAAAGGCAACAACACAATACTATAAATGTATCACAAACACACAGCCCAGACCCACGGAGCAACAACCCATTTTAAATCTATCTAACTATATAGTAATCCCCTTCCCCAAACGCTTGATCTCACCCACGGTTAGGCCATCACCATTCATCACCACCATCACCATCACCATCCAGGAAGAAACAGGAAGCAACAGCAGTTTCCTGCCTGGATATACCCTTAGTTGCATCACTTCCTCCAGCAATTGTGGGAGGGAAGCAAAGACTCTCAGCCCTCCCACCTAGACCTGTTTAAGGAGGTCCTGAATTACCATGCAAGGAAGACAAGTTACCACAGGGGGATGTGGCACAAGGGGAAGTGGAAATGGGGGAGGGTGATAAAACAGGTTTTCCTGTTACCATCATGGGAGAGCCTGTCTACCCTCCTCAGCCGTCCACTGACCCTAACATCGGTGCCATCCAAGCTGAGCAAGCAGCGGTGTAACTGGCAGAGGAGGCATATAAAGCCTCCAAGGCTTCCATTAAGGAAGCCATGCCAGCCACTGCTGTCCAGCCAGCTACCCCTGAATGCACTCCTGAAGCTACAGGGGTGCAGCGGCAATCCAAGGGTCCATTATTTACCTTGAAGGGTGCTAAAGGGACTCCTTCTGTATCATCTAAGAGGGGGTCCCTGAGAATAAAGCTGAGGAAACTGACTCCAGCCGGGGAGGATGGAGTAAAAGCCCTCAGCCAAGAGGAGCCCAGGGGTGACCCACTAGAAGGAACATCAGATTCTGGGTGGGTTATCCCTGTCAAGGAAATAGATCTATTCCTTGAGAGCACCCTTCATGGACAAAAGAAAAGGAAGGTGCGGCTGGCCTTGGAGAGGTGGAAGAATATGTCGTTTATTCTCCACTCTCTCCGGCAAAATCTAGTGGTCAGCACTAGGGCCAAGAATTCTGGGACTGCGGAGCATCTCCGCGTCCGGAAATTCTATAAAATGTGCGTGTCCTATCAGCAGTCTCAAGGGTCTGAGGAACGCACAATTCCTGACACGCAGTAATGGCTTTGCACATCAGCACGCTAAATACCAATGGCTGTCAAGACAGTTTCCGCAGGTTCCAGGTACTCTCCTATTTATATCATGGAGGGTACTCTGTGAGCTTCCTGCAGGAAACTAACACCACTCCAGAGGCTGAGGCCTCGTGGCAACTGGAGTGGAGAGGCAGGGTCTTCTTCAGCCACTTCACATCGGCGTCATGTGGAGTGGTGACCCTGTTCTCAGAGTCTTTTCAGCCAGAGCTGCTGCTTGTGAAAGCTGTTATCCCAGGCCGTCTAATCCACCTTCGGGTCCGAGAGCAGGGTAGCATCATTCACCTAGTTAATATATATGCCCCTGCTGGAGGGCCCGAGAGAGTGAGGTTCCTCGCCAGACTGTCCCAGTTTTTGGAGATGGTTGACGCAGATGAGTGTTTTGTACTCGGGGGTGATTTCAACTGCACCCTCGAGGCTCTGGACCGGAATAGTCCAGAGCCGTACCCGCTTTCTGCGTCAGCCCTGCGGGAGATCATCGCCCGCTTCTCCCTGGAGGACATCTGGCGAGAGCAGAACCCAGGGGCATCAGACGGTTTCACCTACGTCAGGGTGAGAGCCGGTCTGGTGTCCCACTCCCGGATCGACAGACTATATATATCTAGTCACTATATGTCACGAGTCGGTTCTTGTGCCATTAGGCTGGCTCCGTTCACAGACCACAACTGTGTGTCTATGACGGTGGCGCTAACGCCAACAGCGCCACGAGCCGCCTATTGGCACTTCAACAATGCTTTGTTGAAGGACCAGGGGCTTGTGACATTGATCCGGGAGTTTTGGACGGACTGGAGGGGTTGCAAGGGGGACATTGCCACGTTAAAACTGTGGTGGGACGTGGCAAGGTTCATGTGCGACTTCTGTGTCAGGAATATACCAAGGGTGCGAGTGGGCAGCGCGAAGCTGAGTTGGAGTCACTCCGGGGGGAGGTACTCCATCTGGAGCAGAGGCTGTTCACTTGTAGGGACCAATCCCTGCAGAGCGAGTATGTAGAGAGGAAGGGTGTCCTCTGTGACCTGGAACGACACCAGGCCAAGGGGGCATACGTGCGCAGCCGCTTAGGTTTACTCAAAGATCTAGACCGCGGCTCGCGCCTCTTCTACTCACTGGAGAAAAAGGGGGGTAACAGTAGGCACATCACCTGTCTTCTAGATGAAGACGGTGCCCCCCTTACAGATCCGGAGGAGCTCCCCACAGTCAGTGAGGGTGTAAGAGAGCAGCTTGATATACCACTATCTTTTCAAGAGCTCTCTGAAGCCCTCCGTGCCATGTCCTGTGAGAAGTCTCCAGGACTGGACGGACTGACTGTAGAGTTTTTCCAATTTTTTTGGGAGACTCTGGGACATGATTTCCATCTGGTCCTTGGGGAAGCCCTGGAGACCGGGGAGATGCCCCTGTCTTGTCGCAGGGCAGTACTTGCCCTGCTGCCCAAAAAGGGGGATCTCCGGCTTATTAAGAACTGGCGACCGGTCTCTCTGCTCAGCACGGACTACAAGATTGTAGCTAAAGCTATCTCGCTTAGACTTGTGTCTGTGCTGGCAGAATTGGTTCACCCTGACCAGTCCTATGCGATCCCGGGCCGGACTATCTTTGATAGTATCTTTCTGGTCCGGGATCTATTGCATTATTCTCGCAGGACTGGTCTGTCACTCGCCCTTCTCTCTTTAGATCAAGAGAAGGCGTTTGACAGGGTGGACCATGGTTACCTCATAGCCACTCTGCAAGCGTACGGCTTTGGCCCACAGTTTGTGGGCTTTATAAGAACGCTGTACGCCTCTGCAGAGTGTTTACTTAAAATCAATTGGTCCCTAACAGCACCTTTGGTATTTGGACGAGGGGTGCGTCAAGTATGTCCCTTGTCTGGACAGTTATATGCACTGGCCATCGAGCCTTTCCTCTGCCTACTGCGGAAAAGGCTCAAAGGGCTGGTGCTAAAAGATCCAGACATGCGGATTGTCCTTTCAGCTTATGCTGATGATGTGCTCCTCGTGGCCCAGGATCCAGTTGATCTTGAGCTGGCAAAACAGTGCCAGGAGGTATATTCAGCTGCCTCCTCCGCTCAGATCAACTGGTCCAAATAAACAGGCCTTTTAGAGGGTAATTTACAGGTAGACTCTTTGCCTCCCACGTTTCGTGACATCACGTGGGAGGCAGATGTCATTAAATATCTGGGGGTCTACCTGTCCGCTGCGGACGCTTCCTTCCCAGACAACTGGAGGGAGTTAGAGGGCAGTGTCCTCTCTCGTCTGGGACGATGGAGGGGTCTAGCAAAAATGCTTTCCCTTAGGGGGCGGACTCTAGTGGTGAATCAGCTGGTGGCTTCTCAGATCTGGCACCGGCTGATTTGTCTGAGTCCGACCCCCGAGTTTGTCACCAATATCCAGAGGAATTTGTTAGATTTCCTCTGGATGGGAAGGCATTGGGTCTCTGCAGGGGTGGCAAGTCTGCCTTTGGTGGAGGGTGGACAGGGAGTAGTTTGTGTGTGCTCCCAGTTGTCCACCTTCCGCCTTCAGTACCTGCAGAGATACCTATATGCAGATCCCTCTCCGCAGTGGTGCGCACTGGCATCCAGCTTTTATCACCAGTTGCGCAACCTGGGGTATGACCGGCAATTATTTCTGATCAGGCCCGAGGGGTTTGGGAGAGACCTCTCTGTGTTGCCGGCATACTACCAGGAAACCCTCAAGGCATGGAGCATGGTCTCCGTGACCAGGCAGGGCGTGCCTTTGGGGGATGAAATATTCACGGAGCCCCTGCTATTTAATCCAGCAGTGGGGGCTCCAATATTACAGTCCCCCAGTATCATCCGCCGCCTTAGTCATGCACGGATGACCCGAGTCGGGGATCTCCTGGAATACGGGCGTTCTGATTGGGTGTCACCTTAGGAGCTTGCGCTCCGTTTGGGATATGTGACGCCCAAAGTCTCAGGGCGCTTGCTCCAGGAGATTAGGGATGCCATCTCCCCCGACTCGCGCACCTTCCTTCGCGGGTCTTTGCAGGCCGGAGTGCCACATGCACCTTTCAACACCCCTGCTCCGGCTGTTTGCATTGGACACAAGCCCCGTGTTTCCCCTCAGGCTCCTCCTGTCCCCAACCTCTCGAAGTTGAGGGACATACCCTCGGCATGCTTTCGCGGCATGCCGAGGAAGAGCTTATATTCTCTCGTGCTCCATACAGTGCACTTCCTTGCCCTCGTGACCCGTCCCGATACCATCTGGAGGCGGGTCCTACCAGCTGACGAGGGCAAGAGGCCCCGCTGGAGGGAACTTTATTCTGATTTAGTTCCACGACCCACCGGAGACTTGAGTTGGAGAGTGCTCCATGGTGCACTGAGCACGGGAGAGTACTTAGCTAAATTCACGGACTCTCCCTCCACTTGTCCATTCTGTGGCAAGGGAGAGTCCGTGTATCATATTTATTTTAGTTGCGCGAGACTGCAGCCCCTCTTGTCACTCTTGAGGGGCCTCCTCCTGCAGTTCTGGCTGCATTTCTCCCCTCACATTTTTATTTTTGGGCGCCCAGTGTCCCGGGGCAATAAGGCCAGGGACCTCCTCGTCAACCTGCTCCTGGCATTAGCCAAATTGGCTATATATAAGTCCAGGAAGCAGTGTTTGATAGGGGGGGTTCCCTTGTCACCTGAGGCCATGTTCCGGGTGCTGGTGCGCTCCCGTATCCGGGCAGAGTACCACCTGGCTTTGTCCACTGGGGGAATGGATGAGTTTGTCTCCCAGTGGGCTGTAGATGGTGTGCTCTGCTCGGTATCCCCCCATTCTGTTTCTTTTTCTCTTAACCTCCTAAAATGATTTTTATTTAGTTTACAGATCATGTTTCTCATAATGTCAAATTACACTGTGCCAGAGAGCATGTTGTGTGCATGCTTGAGCTCTAAACAAAAGGCTTTTTAGGGTCTTAGTCCCTCAAATACAAGTTTTATTTTAACACCTTTCTGTTTATAAGCACTTTGTGCACGGTGTTGTTCATTTTTGGGAGTTTTTGTGGTATTTTTCATAGTTTCATTTAAGTTTTAGTTTTCTGGGAATCAGGCTCAGCTCTCTATCCCAGGAGAGTGAGCTGTCTCCTGGATACTTTGCCACACCCCTCCCTTAGCACTTCAGCTTCACTCTTGGAGCTTTTTTTACTTTGATTTTTTTTTTAAAGTTTTTCAGATTTTGTTAAAGTTTTGTTTGTTTGGTGTTGGGTTTTATTTTTTGGGGGGAGAGAAGACAAGTAACATCTTTGTAGGCAGTTTGGGGGAAAACAAGTATTGTTTAAAAGTCTTTTTTAACATCTGACACAGAGACACAGAGGGGTTAAAAAGCCTCTGTATTCTCTGTGTTGTTGCAATTAGCAACACCTTGCAACAGGCCATTAACCCTTCGACTGCCAAACATCATCTCTCTCTCTCTCTCCCTTAGTTTTGTCTTTTTGTTTCTTTTTCACACTTTTATATTTAAAAAAAGAAAACAATAGAAAATCATAAAAGAAAAAATAATAATAAATAAAACAAATAAACTAAAAAAAAAAGGGTCTAAACATGAGGGATAAGACCATTAAAAAGCCTCAGGGGTCAAAAGGGGGAATAATGGCCCCTGAAAATCCTAGCTGCAGCACTGCACAGCATAGGCCCCAGGTAGATAAGGCAGTCCCAGCTCCTGGTGGTTCTGCCAGCAGACCTACCCCTGTGGCTAATACCTGGTCACAGGTAGTTTCTGCTGGCCCCAGTAATAACACCGCTGGGGCTGAGGGGCAGATCACCAGGAAGCATGGGGTTAAATGTCAGATGTCTGGGGTCTACAGCATTGATATCTATCTGCGTGCTGCAGCTAATGTCATCAGCCCCTCTGTTATAGTAGCAGCCAGCAAAATGTACGGGAAAGCAGTTTTCTTTACCCGTACTCTGGCTGCTGCTCACATTCTTATACAGAGAGGCATCACAGTGGGGGGATTATATGTCCCAAAAGAACCCCTGGAAGGGCTGGGCACAAAAGTAACACTCTCTAATGTGCCCCCCTTCCTACCAGACTTCCTCCTGCGCCCCCACCTGCTAACCCTAGGGGAAGTAAAAACACCATTTATTAAAATTCACCTGGGGTGCAGAGAGAGAGCACTTTGTCATGTGCTCTCTTTCAAGAGGCAGGTACAAATGTGCCTGCCTCAGGGCGCAGAAAACATAGAGGGGTCTTTTGGGGTTCCATTTGAGGGGGTGCTCTACAGGATTTTTTACAGCACTACGGAGGTGCAGTGCTATCATTGCAAGGGGTTGGGGCATACACGTAGGAATTGTCCTAATGTAAAGCATTATGGCCCAGCCCCAGCAAATGGCACCTCCGTCAGTACAGCACCCATCCCCGCTGAGCCCATAACAGCGGGGACCTCAAGGGTCATAGCCCCCACAGAGCTCAGGCAAGGAGGCCGTTCCTCAAGCCACCACCGTGACTGCAGACATGGGGAAAAAGGGGAAGAATGTCACCGGTCCTCCCAGTGTCACAGCTGCATCTCCCAAGTCCCAATCTGCCCCCACCATAATTACATCAGTTAGTGTGGGGGCACAGTGTAAGCAGAGGGATAATAAGCCCTCTGCAGGGGAGGTAGCTAGTGGCAGCTCCTCTTCCAGGAGTGACGTCCCCAGGAAGAGGAAGCATAAAACCAACAGGGAGGTTGCTGATAAGTGGGAAGTGCTCTATAGTAGAGCACCTCCCTCTAAAAGCAAGAAGAGGAACAAAACATCTCCTCCTCATCCGGTGACATTGTCTGGCCCGGTTATTAAGCTCAGCCTGCCGGTGCCAGACCACACATCTCTCTCTCCAGACCCTATAGGGGTTAATGTGGAAAAGGGTCTGGAGGAAAAGCAGGGGCAAGATGGTTTCCCAAGTGAGGCAGGGGTAGACAAGAAAGATCAGGTTCTGCCTCTGGCCTTTGAAGGGGGTCCCAACAAAGCCCCTGCTGAATGGGTAGTCAGTGTCCCTGAGGTGCTGAGCTTCAAGGGCACCAGTCAGTCTCCTCCTCCAGTGTCACTCTCTAGTGACGTACCTCAGGCTTTGTTAGAGCCCCAAGCCGAGTCACAACTGGAGGGGGGGAATATAGGCATGACCCCCATTCAGGACCCCATGGATTTGTCTGTCAGGGGGGATGTGGCACAAGGAGAAGTGGAAATGGGGGAGGGTGATAAAACAGGTTTTCCTGTTAACATCATGGGAGAGCCTGTCTACCCTCCTCAGCCGTCCACTGACCCTAACATCGGTGCCATCCAAGCTGAGCAAGCAGCGGTGGAACTGGCAGAGGAGGCATATAAAGCCTCCAAGGCTTCCATTAAGGAAGCCATGCCAGCCACTGCTGTCCAGCCAGCTACCCCTGAATGCACTCCTGAAGCTACAGGGGTGCAGCAGCAATCCAAGGGTCCATTATTTACCTTGAAGGGAGCTACAGGGACTCCTTCTGTATCATTTAAGAGGGGGTCCCTGAGAATAAAGCTGAGAAAACTGACTCCAGCCGGGGAGGATGGAGTAAAAGCCCTCAGCCAAGAGGAGCCCAGGGGTGACCCACTAGAAGGAACATCAGATTCTGGGTGGGTTATCCCTGTCAAGGAAATAGATCTATTCCTTGAGAGCACCCTTCATGGACAAAAGAAAAGGAAGGTGCGGCTGGCCTTGGAGAGGTGGAAGAATATGTTGTTTATTCTCCACTCTCTCCAGCAATATCTAGTGGTCAGCACTAGGGCCAAGAATTCTGGGACTGCGGAGCATCTCCGCGTCCGGAAATTCTATAAAATGTGCGTGTCCTATCAGCAGTCTCAAGGGTCTGAGGAACGCATAATTCCTGACACGCAGTAATGGCTTTGCACATCAGCACGCTAAATACCAATGGCTGTCAAGACAGTTTCCACAGGTTCCAGGTACTCTCCTATTTATATCAGGGAGGGTACTCTGTGAGCTTCCTGCAGGAAACTCACACCACTCCAGAGGCTGAGGCCTCGTGGCAACTGGAGTGGAGAGGCAGGGTCTTCTTCAGCCACTTCACATCGGCGTCATGTGGAGTGGTGACCCTGTTCTCAGAGTCTTTTCAGCCAGAGCTGCTGCTTGTGAAAGCTGTTATCCCAGGCCGTCTAATCCACCTCCGGGTCCGAGAGCAGGGTAGCATCATTAACCTAGTTAATATATATGCCCCTGCTGGAGGGCCTGAGAGAGTGAGGTTCCTCGCCAGACTGTCCCAGTTTTTGGAGACGGTTGACGCAGATGAGTGTTTGGTACTCGGGGGTGATTTCAACTGCACCCTCGATGCTCTGGACCAGAATAGTCCAGAGCCGTACCCGCCTTCTGCGTCAGCCCTGCGTGAAATCATCGCCCGCTTCTCCCTGGAGGACATCTGGCGAGAGCAGAACCCAGGGGCATCAGACGGTTTCACCTACGTCAGGGTGAGAGCCGGTCTGGTGTCCCACTCCCGGATCGACAGACTATATATATCTAGTCACTATATGTCACGAGTCGGTTCTTGTGCCATTAGGCTGGCTCCGTTCACAGACCACAACTGTGTGTCTGTGACGGTGGCGCTAACGCCAACAGCGCCACGAGCCGCCTATTGGCACTTCAACAATGCTTTGTTGAAGGACCAGGGGCTCGTGACATTGATCCGGGAGTTTTGGACGGACTGGAGGGGTTGCAAGGGGGACTTTGCCACGTTAAAACTGTGGTGGGACGTGGGCAAGGTTCATTTGCGACTTCTGTGTCAGGAATATACCAAGGGTGCGAGTGGGCAGCGCGAAGCTGAGTTGGAGTCACTCCGGGGGGAGGTACTTCATCTGGAGCAGAGGCTGTTCACTTGTAGGGACCAATCCCTGCAGAACGAGTATGTAGAGAGGAAGGGT
>JAPZIH010001167.1:35905-55551 GCA_027410445.1 Discoglossus pictus
CCGCAGGGGCCGTCGTAGTCGTGGTGCTGTGATTCCCTTTGGCCCTACAATAATGCCCAGGGTTCAGAGGCCACTTACCCTGAAATTGAAAAGTTCAGAGGACGTAGTTGACTGGCTAACACAGGACACCCAATCTTCTACAGCTTCCGCTTGGAACATTGACGCACCATTCTCCTCCAGCTTAGCTTCGGGCACCTCTCAAGTTACCACTCGCCCTCCTGCCGCCACCACCAACACTAGTACCACAGCCGCTTCAATTGATCAGTCAGAAGAGTTATTTACACATCAGTTTGAAGAAATGAGTGTTGCACAACCATTATTGCCAGAGGATGTAGATAATAGGGATATGTCTCAGTCAGGTAGCAGTACACACATGTACGTACGATGTGATGATGATGATGTACCCACTGCTGCTTCCTTTGTTGAGTTGTCAGATACAAGTGAGGCGGGTGATGATGATGACGATGCGTCCGTGGATGTCAAGTGGGTGCCTGCTGGAAGAGAAGAAGAACAGGGGGAAGGTTCAGATGGGGAGACAGAGAGGAGGAGGAGACGAGTTGGAAGCAGAGGGAGGTCATCGCAACGAGCTAGTGGCACAGTCAGACAGCATGCATCAGCACCCGGGGTCAGCCAGACAGCACGCCAATCAACGCATGCTGTTGCCACCACCAAAATGCTGTCACCGCAGAGCTCAGCAGTGTGGCATTTTTTTGTGTCTGCCTCTGACAACAGTGATGCCATTTGCAACCTGTGCCAAAAGAAACTGAGTCGTGGGAAGTCCAACCCCCACCTAGGTACAACTGCTTTGCGAAGGCACATGATGTCACATCACAAACGCCAATGGGATCAACACATGAGTACAATCAGCACAAAAACTCAAAGCCGCCATCCTCCTCCTGGTCCAGCATCTTCATCCACGTCAACCACTGCTGTCCTCCTTGCCCCCTCTCAACCATCCGCCACTCCGTCTCTTACCTCTTGCTGTTCCTGCTCATCTCCCCACAGTCAGGTGTCTGTCAAGGGAATGTTTGAGCGTAAGAAGCCAATGCCACAAAGTCTCCCCCTTGCCACGGCATCTGACAGCTGGCTTGTCTGAACTCTTAGCCAGCCAGCTTTTACCATACAAGCTGGTGGAGTCTGAGGCGTTCAAAACGTTTTTAGCGATTGGGATACCGCAGTGGAAGGTACACGGCCAAAATTGCTTTGCCCAAAAGGCAATCCCCAACCTGTACTCGATTGTGCAAAAGGAAGTAATGGCATCTCTGGCACACAGTGTTGGGGCAAGGGTCCATCTGACCACTGATACCTGGTCTTCAAAGCATGGTCAGGGCAGGTACTTCACCTACACTGCGCATTGGGTAAACCTGCTGACGCCTGCCAAGCATGGAATGCGTGGCTCTGCAGAGGAGTTTGTGACACCGCCACGACTTGCAGGCAGGCCTGCTGCCACCTCCTCTACTCCTCCTACTCCATCCTCTTCTATAACCTTATCAGCTGAGTCCTCTTCTGCTGCGTCTTGCTCCACATCAACGGCACCCCCACAACTCCCCAGATACTATTCCACATCCCGGATACGGCAGTGTCATGCCGTCTTGGGGTTGACTTGCCTGAAAGCAGAGAGTCACACCGGGCCAGCACTCCTGTCCGCCCTGAACGCACAGTTGGATCAATGGCTGACTCCGCACCAACTGGAGATTGGCAAAGTGGTTTGTGACAACGGAAAAAATTTGTTGGCAGCATTGAATTTGGGCAAGTTGACGCATGTGCCGTGCATGGCACATGTGTGTAATCTGATCGCACGATGCTTTGTCTATAAGTATCCAGGCTTACAGGATGTCCTGAAGCAGGCCAGAAAGGTGTGTGGCCATTTCAGGCGTTCCTACATGGCCATGGCGCACTTTTCAGATATCCAGCGGCGAAACAACATGCCAGTGAGGCGCTTGATTTGTGACAGCCCCACATGTTGGAATTTAACACTCCTAATGTTCGACCGCCTGCTCCAACAAGAAAAAGCCATTAACGAGTATTTGTATGACCGGGGTGCTAGGACAGCCTCTGCGTAGCTGGGAGCTCATGCGCAATGCCTGTAGGCTCATGCGTCCTTTTAAGGAGGTGACAAACCTTGTCAGTCGCACCGAAGGCACCATCAGTGACATCATACCATTTGTTTTCTTCCTGGAGCGTGCCCTGCGAAGAGTGCTGGATCATTATAGATGAGCGTGATGAGGAAGAGGAAGAGTTGTGGTCACCATCACCACCAGAAACATTCTTATCAGCATTGCTTGCTGGACCTGCGGCAATGCTGGAAGAGGATTGTGAGGAAGAGGAGTGAGAGGAGGAATGTGGCTTTGAGGGGGAGGTGGAAGACCAATCACAACAGGCATCCCAGGGTGCTCGTTGTCACCTATCTGGTACCCGTGGTGTTGTACGTGGCTGGGGGGAAGAACATATCTTCAGCGAGATCACTGAAGACGAGGAACGGGACATGGGTAGCTCGGCATCCAACCTTGTGCAAATGGGATCTTTCATGCTGTCGTGCCTGTTGCAGGACCCTCGTATAAAAAGGCTGAAGGGGAACGACATGTACTGTGTGTGCACGCTACTAGACCCCCGGTATAAGCAGAAAGTGCCTGATTTGTTACCAAATTACCGCAAGTCAGAAAGGATGCAGCAGGTCCAAAACAAATTAACAAGTATGCTTTACACAGCATATAAGGGTGATGTCACAGCAAAAGGGCAATATAACAGGGGAAGAGGTGAAAGTAATCCTCCTCCCACGACCACGCCGGCAAGGACAGGACGTTTAAAAGACGTGTTGTTGATGGAGGACATGCAGACCTTTTTCAGTCCTACGCATCGCAACAGCCCTTCGGGATCCACCCTCAGAGAACGACTTGACCGACAGGTAGCAGACTACCTCGCCTTAACTGCAGATATCGACACTCTGAGGAGCGATGAACCCCTTGACTACTGGATATGCAGGCTAGACCTGTGGCCTGAGCTATCCCAATTTGCAATTGAACTTCTGGCCTGCCCCACTTCAAGTGTCCTGTCAGAAAGGACCTTCAGTGCAGCAGGAGGTTTTGTCACCGAGAAGAGAAGTCGCCTAGGGCAAAAAATTCTAGATTGCCTCACCTTTATAAAGATGAATGAGGGATGGATCCCGAAGGGACTGACACTGGGCGATACATTCGACTGAAAAAGGCATGATGAGATGAGCTGCCTTCGGCTAAAACTGGTCCACACGCTGCTGTATGTTATCTGTGAATGCCGGATGACTTGCGTGACTTATCCGCCACCAACTAGGGTTCAAGAAGACGCAATGTTTTATGGCACTTTCTGCCTGGGGAACAAAGGTCAATTTTTCTGGCCGCTGCAACAGCAGCAGCAGCAACAATACCTAATTTTTTAATTTTCAGAAGGCGTACGGCATGTAATGAAAAAGAAAGCATATTGAACAGTCTTGCATAACACAACAGTTGTGCAAAAATACATATTTACAATGAAGACATTTTGTTAAAATTAGCTGGCTACGCCTTCTTATTTTTACTTTTTTGGGTAATAAATTTTCTTTTTTTTTACTGTGATTGCAATTTTTAAGAGAAACCTAAGACATGGTAAAACAGACAATAGTAAAGAGTATATCAGCAGTTAACACCAAAGTCCTATTATCTATCATCACTCCAGCAGTAGCTTATTATTTACAATATCTAACCTTCTCAATCGCCCTTAGGTTACCGTAGGGCAGGCTCCAGTAGGCGACCTCTCCTTTCCTCGGATGATTTTGCCGCCGGTTGCTTCTGAAGGGTCTCCTCCTGGGCTCCCCCACTCCGGTCCTTCCCCCGAGTCGCTTCAACCATTAACAAATGTTTTATTATATTTTACGGGGGCACTAAATGGGGATGTTATCCAGGGATCCCAAATTGTCTGGAACTGGGTGATTCTATCCAAGACTACATGGTTTAATCTCTCGTTGAGCAGTAAATAGTTGATTGTTTTTATTAATTCCTGAAAGTTTTAATTTGGGGTTTTCCAACTACTAGCTATGTGTATTTTTTCTTTCAAAAAATATTTTATTAGGTCAGGTAATATATCATATTCAAACAACCATTTCCATGTTACATATATATCCATACATGTTAATACATCACTGAGTTACCTTATCTCTATTAATACTCAGTTTACCCCTTTCCATTCCATAATCTTGGAGCTTATACCATATCCAGGGCTAGTATGTTATCTGGATTTGGTTGTACCTGTAGCCTAAAAATATATATATTTTTTTACTTTTCGTTTATTAATATAGCTTTAATTCAGTTTGTTTTAAGTTGATTCCCTTTAAGTCTTGAATCCGACTATAATTGGGAAAAAAATAACTAGTTTTAACATTTAACATGTTGGGAAAGGGAAAGGTCCACAAACATTCTCCTTTTTTACATAAATATGATGTAAAATATAGCACTTACCTCCGTCCTCCACCCCTCTAAGGATCCACACACACCTCCATCCATCCCGTTCTCTTGAGAATATCCTCTCCCATTTAGGGGAGCCCCTATTCCGGACCTAAATTTCTTTAATTGTCTCCAGATGATATGCTATCCCTTAATTGCAGCCACGGAGACCATATATCTCAAAATGTATCCATAGAGTTGTCTACTAAATGGGTAAGGCGTTCATTTATAAGGATAAAGTTTAATTTATTTGTAACCACCTGAAAGTGTAGGGTATCCGATTTCAATTGTCTGGCTATATGGTTCTTTGTGGCCAACATGATGAACTTTAATAGCCTATTTTGAGCGGGCAAGAGACAGACATGCGGAACACCCAGCATGCAGTTTTCTATATTAGCAGAAATCTGAATGTTAAACATTTTAGAAGCTAGTAAGCATGTTTCTTTCCATAGTCTTATGACTGCCGAACACTCCCACCAGACATGAATAAATGTAGCCTCATTACCACTGTTCCTAAAACATGAGCTGCTCCGTTTTGGATCCCTTTATTTAGCTTAAAAGGAGTAATATATGTCCTGTGTAGGACCTTTATTGAAGTCTCAAGCAGACTATAATTTAAAGATCCCCTACTTAAGCCTCGCCAACTTTTATCCCATGTGCTGTCTGCCAACTCGGTGCCCAAATCCCTCTCCCAGGCTTTGGTATAGTCTGGTTTGTTTGCCCATGAGTTATCATTAAATAGTTCATACATGATGCTAATAATACCAGGCTGAAAGGGGGAATCCCTACATTTTTTGAGTAGCCAGGTGTTTCTTTGGGGGGTTCCCCTACCACTTATCGTATATATAAAATTATGTATCCTGCAAAAATTATAGTGTTCAGCCAGGGGTAAATTGTATCCATCTCTCACCCGCTCAAAGGTCATTATTTTGTCGTCATGCCACCATGGACCAACCCTTAGTAGGTTCCGAGACTTCCACCAACTGAGAGAGATGTATCTTAAAGTGGGGATTGGGTACGATAGGGGTAAGATCTGATACCCGAGTGTCCAGTTTTTGTTTCCAGTTCATCTCCGTCCATATTTGTGCTTAATCAACGGGTTTTTCAAGTTTCTCAAAAAAGTATATTACTATATTATATCCATATTACTGTATCCCATGTATAAGGTGACATGCTTACATTTTCCATAAATACCCAGAGCGGCTGATGTGTGGGAGAATGCGCCAGAGGAATGAAAGCAAGCTGCGCTGCCTTGTAATACAGTTTGAGATTCGGGCACGATAGGCCCCCTTTCACTTTTGGACTATACATATTATTTTTTGAGATCCTCGGGGCTTTATGATTCCAAATAAATCTAAAAATTTGTTTTTTCCCCTTTGAATCTTTATGTGTTGTAAGCGATCTCCCGGGAATTTTAAATTGGCTGACGGGGATTTGTAGTATGTATCTATCAAGTTCATAAATTTGCCTGCAAATCCAAATTTCTGTAATACTGCTTTTAAATAAGGCCATTCCAACGTATCAAAGGCCTTTTCTATATCTAACGCCAAAAGGCATGTGGGTATTTGATGTTGGGATGACCATGAGATTAAATTTTGTGTCCGTCTGATATTGTCCCCCGTTTGTCTATGGGGGATAAACCCTGTTTGGTCTTTATGGATTATGGAGGGGAGAAATCGCGAAATCCTGTTTGCCATTAATTTGGACAACATTTTTATATCCCCGTTTAGGAGTGATATGGTGCAGTAATTTTTAAGTTCTAATGGGTCTCGTCATTCTTTCGGGAAACATATCATATTTTCATGGTTTAGTTCTTGTGGCATGGGAGAGCCTTCTAAAATTTGATTGAAAAGTGTGACTAAGTGGGGTAATAACAAGTCTATAAAAGTTTGGTAATAGAGATTTGTAAATCCATCGGGGCCCGGGTAGCTATATGTATTTTGAATGCTAAAGCCATTAATTGGAATAGCTTGTTCTAGGATTGAGATAAGTTTTTTTATGTGTATCCCCAGTAAACAGGATTCAATTGAAAGAGAAATATCCTTTTGCAAGGATTGGAGGCCCGAGATTTAGCTGAAGTCTTTTTTAGTGGACAAGAGTGCTGGTATAGAGAGAAGGGGCTTGGTCAGGGTACAAAGCATATCGTCCGCGAAAAGTGAACACTTAAACTGATGGTGTCCTACTTGAACCCCCTGGATGGCATGGTTGGTTCTGATTGCCTGCGCTAGGGGTTCAATGACAAGAGCAAAGAGCAGTGGGGAGAGTGGGCATCCCTGCCTGGTCCCTCTCTGTACTTGGATTTTGGCCTTATGGTCTCCTGGTATCTTTAAGTTAGCTACTGGTGAGTCGTAGTACCTTCTGAGCAGGTTGAGAAAGAGTCCCTCAAATCCAAACTTATCTAGCATTTTGTACATATATGGCCATTCCACCGTATCAAAAGCCTTCTCTATGTCTAGGGCTAGAGGGCAAACTGGGTTGTTATAGTGTTGAGCCAAGAACTGGGCGTTCAGAACCCTCCTAACATTATCTCCTGCCTCTCCGAAAGGAATGAACCCCGTTTGGTCCTTGTGTATTTAGTCCAGTAAAAAGTTAGATATTCGTTTGGCCATAATTTTAGCTAGGATCTTGACATCCATATTTATCAGAGGTATGGGGCGATAATTTTTAACCTCTAAAGGGTCCCTACCCTCTTTTGGAAAGACTATGAGGTCGGCCTGATTCAATTAAGGGGGCATAGGTTCTCCATTAAGTATAGCGTTAAACAAAGATGTTAGGTGCGGGGGTAAGCAAGGGCTCAAATTTCTTATAGTACAGATGAGTAAAACCGTCTGGCCCTGGGGACTTGCCAAATTTAAGATCTTGGATTGTAGATTTAACTTCCTCTTGGGATATGTCTAGGTTCAAGCTGTCCAATTGAGGTACAGGTATTTTGTGGACTTCTTGCTGTAGTAGGAAGGACTCTATGTCAGATCCGCTGCAGCGGGATTGGGATGAATATATGGTCTGATAGAAGTTTTGAAATGTTTCTTGGATAGCATTGGGGCTAAAGGAGGTTTGGCCATCAGGTAGTCTAAAGATACCGTATATTATGTCCTCTCTTGGGGGGTAAAGACACTAATAATTCCTCCAATAAAATTCAGTTTTTTATGTGGTCCCTGGTTAGCCCTTGGGTTATCTGTTAAAAAGAGTGGTGCAGAGACTGTGGGGGCTGTTAGCCTCCTTGTCCCCGTGTGGCCGTTTAGAGTCCCTGCTGCTGCATGTTTCAGCTTTATTAAGGTGTAATTGTACAGCGTTTGACTCAAGTAGCTGCCTGTGCTAGGTCAGTTTGGCTCAATTGCTGGGCCCTTTTCCTGCCAAAATGGCGACCGTCAGTCCATGGGCCTCTATGTCCCCTTCACTATCTTTGTCCCCGCTTGTGTGCTTATTTGAGATGGCCCCCCTTTATATCTCCGGCCCGTGGCTTTCACAGGTCCCCCTCTCAATCTCTGAGTGTGGGTATGCGGGGCTGGGACGTTGAATCAGGCCTACCTTCTTCTTTGCTCGCTGCAAGATCAACAATACCTAATTTTTCAGGCATGTGTACATGCCTAATTTTTCTGGCCTCTGGTGCTACACTGTGGCTTTAACAACCAAACCCCCAAAAAAGGCACATAACAGGGATTAAACTGATAGGAGTAGTAATACTTAACACACCACTCATATCTGATGTAACAGTAGTGTACATTTAAAACAAAACATTTTTTTTCTACTGTAATATATTGCATAGCAGTTAGTTGTCTGCAAGCGTCTGGTTCAGACCTACAGCGTCTACTCTGCCAACTTCTGCAAGTCCACAGTGCCACTCATATCTGTTGTCACAGTAGCTTGCACGCATAGTACCAATCTGTCAAAACCTGTAATGATGAATGAGGTCTAGAGTAGCCTGGTTCCCTTATCCTCTACAGGTTGAGACCTAATGTTTGGGTGACTCCAGACCAAGACATGAGTACAAGCAGCACACAAACTCAAAGCCGCCATCCTCCTCCTGGTCCAGCATCATCAGCCACATCAACTACTGCTGTCCTCCTTGCCCCCTCTCAACCATCCGCCACTCCGTCTCTCGCCTTGAGCAGTTCCTACTCATCTGCCCATAGTCAGGTGCCTGTAAAGGACATGTTTGAGCGTAAGAAGCTAATGTCACAAAGTGCCCCAAATTTGAAGTGATACGACCAACAAAGCATCTTTTTCCATCTCCCGGTTCTAAAAATCCAGGCCTTATACACGCCCCCTGATAGGTGACGTAAAAAAGTATTAAACTGATAAGAGTAGTACTTACAAACACGCCACTCCTATCTGGTGGCACCTTTGATTGCACGTGCCGTGCCACAAAATTTAAGTGATACAACCAACAAAGCATCTTTTTCCATCTCCCAGTTCTAAAAATCCAGGCCTTATACACGCCCCCTGATAGGTGCTGTAACAGGTATTAAACTGATAAGAGTAGTACTTACAAACACGCCACTCCTATCTGGTGGCACCTTTGATTGCATGCGCCGTGCCCCAAAATTTAAGTGATACGACGAACAAAGCATCTTTTTCCATCTCCCGGTTCTACTAATCCTGGCCTTATACACGCCCCCTGATAGGTGCTGTAACAGGTATTAAACTGATAAGAGTAGTACTTACAAACACGCCACTCCTATCTGGTGGCACCTTTGATTGCACGTGCCGTGCCCCAAAATTGAAGTGATACGACCAACAAAGCATCTTTTTCCATCTCCCGGTTCTACTAATCCAGGCCTTATACACGCCACCTGATAGGTGCTGTAACAGGTATTAAACTGATAAGAGTAGTACTTACAAACACGCCACTCCTATCTGGTGGCACCTTTGATTGCACGTGCCGTGCCACAAAATTTAAGTGATACGACCAACAAAGCATCTTTTTCCATCTCCCGGTTCTACTAATCCAGGCCTTATACACGCCCCCTGATAAGTGCTGTAACAGGTATTAAACTGATAAGAGTAGTACTTACAAACACGCCACTCCTATCTGGTGGCACCTTTGATTGCACGTGCCGTGCCCCAAAATTGAAGTGATACGACCAACAAAGCATCTTTTTCCATCTCCCGGTTCTAAAAATCCAGGCCTTATACACGCCCCCTGATAGGTGACATAACAAGTATTAAACTGATAAGAGTAGTACTTACAAACACGCCAATCCTATCTGGTGGCACCTTTGATTGCACGCGCCGTGCCCCAAAATTTAAGTGATACAACCAACAAAGCATCTTTTTCCATCTCCCGGTTCTAAAAATCCAGGCCTTATACACGCCCCCTGATAGGTGCTGTAACAGGTATTAAACTGATAAGAGTAGTACTTACAAACACGCCACTCCTATATGGTGGCACCTTTGATTGCACGTGCCGTGCCACAAAATTTAAGGGATACGACCAACAAAGCATCTTTTTCCATCTCCTGGTTCTAAAAATCCAGGCCTTATACACGCCCCCTGATAGGTGCTGTAACAGGTATTAAACTGATAAGAGTAGTACTTACAAACACGCCACTCCTATTTGGTGGCTCCTTTGATTGCACGCGCCGTGCCCCAAAATTGAAGTGATACGACCAACAAAGCATCTTTTTCCATCTCCCGGTTCTAAAAATCCAGGCCTTATACACGCCCCCTGATAGGTGCTGTAACAGGTATTAAACTGATAAGAGTAGTACTTACAAACACGCCACTCCTATCTGGTGGTACCTTTGATTGCACGCGCGGTGCCACAAAATTGAAGTGATACGACCAACAAAGCATCTTTTTCCATCTCCCAGTTCTAAAAATCCAGGCCTTATACACGCCCCCTAATAAGTGCTGTAACAGTTATTAAACTGATAAGAGTAGTACTTACAAACACGCCACTCCTATATGGTGGCACCTTTGATTGCACGCGCCATGTCCCAAATTTGAAGTAATAAGACCAACCAAGTATCTTTTTCCATCTCCCGGTTCCAAAAATCCAGGCCTTATACAAGCCCCCTTATATGTGCTGTAACAGGTATTAAACTGATAAGAGTAGTACTACTTAACACACCTTATAATAATGCAGAGAGAGGACACGCAGTGAGAGGAGTCTGAAGAAGAGGAGTCAGAGGAGGAAGGTGGCTTTGAGGAGGTGGAAGACCAAACACAGCAGGCGTCCCAGGGGGCTTGTTGTCACCTTCCGGGGACCCTTGGTGGCTGGGTGGAGGAAGAGACCTTCAATGACATCAGTGAAAACAAGGAACGGGACATGGCTAGCTTGGTATCCAACCTTGTGCAAATGGGGAGTTTGCGGTTGTGAAAAGGGACTGTTTGCGGTTGTTTGCGGTGCGTTAAACGGGGAGTTTGGTCTGTCACTGTGAAGCGAGCCTAACCCTTACACTACCTGATAGATACAACATCATACCTGATGTTTTAAAGCACGTTATTCCAAACAATTTAGGAATGTTACGTAATTTATGCCCTTTATGGCTTAAAACCAGACTCTGCATCAACTATGTAATTTTCCGTGGGAGTTTTGCCATGGATCCCCTTCCGGCATGCCACAGTGCAGGTGTTAGTCCCCTTGAAACAATTTTCCCATCACTATTGTGGCCAGAAAGAGTCCCTGTGGGTTTTAAAATTCGCCTGCCCATTGAAGTCTATGGCGGTTCCCCGGGTTCACCTGTTCGCAAACATTTGCGGCGGTTTGCGTTCGCGGTTCGCGAACCGAAAATTTTATGTTCGCGACATCACTATTTGTGGAATAATATGGGCATGTATGCTGAAGGACACATAAATAACACATAAATAACTCCATTAATGTAGGCCTATTTTTCACTTTCCAGAATACATCCCATACGTAAAGCCGTAAGTGGTCATAAATAATAAAGATCCATAGCGCACGTGTCCTGGTGGAACAAAACACCTTATGGATTAACTGGGGACCATGCCCAAGGTAAAACACCACATCTCCAATGATGCATTCATGTGTCATAGGTTTGATAATCCTACATCATTAGTAATCGGATATATCCTTCCTCATCATCTGCCAGATGAGTAGCTCGTTTCAGAGCTAATATGTGTAAAGCTTCAATGTCAGACTACAATGCAGATGTCATGTGACATATATCACCTGATGTTCCTTGCATATCCACAGCATGTGTATGCTCACATACTCTACATAGACCTATATATACCTATCGCTTTATACATGCTATTCTCTGCTGTACGTGGACTATTGTGAAGGCTGCATCATTTTTCCTTCCAGATCTTTTCTTCAGTGCTGATATGATCCTCCCTGTACATATGGGGAAAAGTAACTCTGGTCTTGGAATATGACTGTTTATATGGTTACCTTAACCTTCAGTTATGCATATGCAACATCAGATAATTGAGATGTTCATTCACAGAACAGAATTCCCCTCAAATTGTCATAAGCTGTTATTATGGTACATTGTTTTAGATCTGGATACTACAATACACCAATTAACATGAACGTTATCTATGAGCAGTAATAACAATATTGATTACGTTCAGTTCAATCAGGCTTCCTGGAATATGTTGAGGATATGTAATACACCAAGGCATTCACTGTGAACACAATCGTACAGCAAAAGGTACTTTAACTATCTACATGGAATAGTTGTGCCATTCTGATATCACATCTCACTGGTATATAGGTGGTACCAAAGCCAGACAGCTTACACTGTTCACATTACCACTCAACACATGCACATTGATCCTGATGGCAAACAAAGGTAATTAGCTATTTTATTTGGATGACATGAAATACATTAATTGACCATTGTACTGTTAAAGGGATGAAATGCAACTAAAACGCATGTCTTACTCCTGTTTGGATTAGCAGATCCGAATGGGACCGTACAGCCGGAACACTAATTATTGTAAGTGAAACTCACACCAGTCATGTTCATTAGTGAAGAGATATGTAGTCAGATATTGCATTTCTGATCTAACTGCAGCGATGAATGACACTGATCTAATACCTGTTGGGAACTGGGATGAGTGTTTACTCATATATTGTACTGATAGAGGATGAAGAACATGCCTTCATGGACATGAGATTTTGCTATTAACACCTACAGATACAAAAACAAGATATCAATCATACAAATATTATGATTAAATACAACACCTCATCTCCAGGTCAATCCACATTGAACAAAAATTGTTAAAATGTTAAACATAACCAGACATGTATACGCTCTGTAGCCAGCTAAAGGTATGTCAACATCTATAGCAACCAGTATTCATTGAGGAGTGATCATGAGGAGGACCTCCTTGATGGTCCTAGGGCCTCTTACTCCTCAGCCTTCAGCTCCACCTTCTGTGCCCACTTACTGTCTCCTTGTTCCACGTCTTGGTTGTGAAGAAGCGTGGGGTGCCACTAAGTTAGGTGGCTGGGGATCTTATGGAGATGGTGGTGAGGCCGAGGTCTCGTGTTGCTGTTCTGCAACTGAAGGCTGGAGTATGAGCTGCCGTTCAGATAATTGGATTATTTGCCATCTGTCCAGAATCCCCTGTTCCTCATACCTCTCCATTCTTCGGTTGTGTCTCCTCATCTCAACATGGAGCAATCTAGTACTAACCTGGAGCAATCTTGTGCTATCCTCCAGCGATCTTGTGCTAGCAAGGACAGCATTATTGAGCTGACACTGCCTACGGAGAAACCGTAGCCTCTCATTTTGAAGGTTCAGGCGTACTATGTCCTGTCTGGCAAACTGGGCCATGATCTCCAGCAATGTGAACGGGGGTGGTGTTTCCGGAACTGGGGCCACAGGTATCGACTGCATGGCGAGATGTGGTGTTGCCAATGGTGGCGGAGGTGATGGCATCGGTGCCTGTGATGGCAATGGTGGCAGCAGCTATGTCTGTGTTGATTACATTGTTGTCAGCAGCACTGTCTGTTGTGATGACATTGTTGTCAGCAGCTCTCTCTGTTGTGATGACATTGTTGTCAGCAGCACTGTCTGTGGTGATGACATTGTTGTCAGCAGAGGTGTCTTTGGTGTTGACATTGTTGGTGATGACTGCAGGTCTTGAAGTGGCAGCAGGGGGACTGAGGTAGCTGCAGCAGGCCTAGAGGTGGTTGTAGCAGGCCTTGAGGTCGCAGCAGGGCTGAGGGGTTGGTACATGGTTGTTTACCCCATTGGTTTGGAGGACATGTCTGTTGAACCCATTGGGTGGGAGGACATCTTTGTGGAACCCATTGTGTATGAGTGTTTGTGGGCTGCCATGGACGCATTGGTGTGGAATCAAGTGGCAACCATGATGATGCCTGGTGCCAGGGCGTGGCCATTGGAGGTGGCTGGAACATCTGGGCTTGTGCGTACGATTCTGTTGAAGGCCCAGGCATCGCTTCCCATTTCTCATATGCCGCTGTATGGGCAGCTTGTGTAGATGGCCTTCTTCAACAGCTCCCACCTCTGTTGCAGCCTTCCTTTGTTCCTCTGTGTCTGGCCTTGTCCTCCTGGACACTTAAATGGAATAAACATATATTTGAGTTGGTTTCCCTACACACAAGACAGCTATGTGTTTACATATAATTGACATCATGGTCACCTGTGATTGACCGTGGTGCTTGTGTTACTGAGATCAGATCAACCATAGCCTGCATAATTAGCATTGTGAATCATGGCTCATAGGAATATGTGTACTGCAGCTGTGTGCCATGTGCATCAGACACATGCTCTGCTGGATCTGCTGTGCAGTGTGTGAGACTGACCAATCTGTGACATGTTCCCAGCAATGGTTGCTAATATGCAGCTGAGACATGGTCCAGGTTAGGACAGTATATAACACACACATGAAGTCCTACAGAGCCTGCATCCACATATGCAGCAGTGCACACAACCAGATTTGTACTGCCTATTGAATGTCAAATCAATCTTGATATAATAGCAAATCGTACTCAGGGTCAGGTTTAAATGCAGCTATTGGCCAGACATATCATTGATACAAATTATGAAGATGATGTGTTTGCTAAGAGGATTTACATGGTTAATGTTGCCCCATATATCTTCAGCCATAACATAGGGCTTACAGTGCTATTGTTTGTCAGTTATCTATGCATGTCGGCAGGGGTGTAGGGGGCAGTATTAATTCTAGAGGGTTGCACATCATTGGATACAACAGCCAGAGAAAACACTTATTTAAACATACATACAAACATCATGATATCTGCAGGGTATTTGTCCACCCCATCTCCCCACCCCCACATTTCATACACCAATGTGTGTGGTGTGATATGATACTCACTTTTCATAGTGCTTGGATCATCAATGTCCCCCTGGCCTGGTACGCCGACTACTGTGGCAGGATGCATTCAGTCTTTCAGTGTCTGCTACCAAATATTGTTGGTGATATTAGCAGGAGGCCCACCACCAGTAGCACGTGCTACTCTCATCTCCTCTGCCTTCTTCCTCTTTACCCTCTGCCTGCAGTCCTCATATTTGTGTTTAACGGACTTAAGTTCCCTATTAGCGACCCCTAATGACTCAACAGCTGCAGTAACCTGGGCCCAGGCATTGTTCTTTTCACTAGCCTTCACTTCTCTACAAGCATTTATTATCCTATGTCCTCTCCCTGGGGCCGGTCCCTCATCCCCATTATCTCCCACCCTGTGATCAGGTCCCTGATCCTCTCGCCCTCCACTTTGTGTGACTACATCTGGGGTCACAGCCTTCCTCCCCTGCTGCTCTCCTCCACCTGACCTGGTTCTGCTTCCCTCCATACCTCCGACTCTCCTCCTCTTCCGATGTTCCGATCTCTCTCCTCCTCCTCATCTCCTCACTCTCCCCCTCCTGTCCTCACTCTCCTCCTCTGATGTTCCACTCTCTCTCCTCACTCCCATCCTCTCCTCACTCTCCTCCTCCTCTCCTCACTCTCTTTCTCCTTCAATGTTCCCATCTCACTCCTCCTCTCCTCACTTTCCTTCTCTCCCCCTCCTATGGTCCCCTCTCTCTCTCCTCCTCGCCTCTCTCTCCTCACTTTTCTCCTCCCCTCCTCTACCCTCCTATGATATATGAAATAATAATAAGAATAAATAAATAAAATATATATCTGGATGTGTATGAGGTAAAACAAGAATGTGAGTGTTATGTGTAGTATACTGTAGTATGGGGGGAGTTATGGGGGGTGTGGGTGCTCTTTGGCCTACCCCTATGTGCATGTATTAATCTATGTGTGTGAATTATGTGATATCAGTAATTATGTGTGTTGTTAATTAGGGTTAAATTATCCTTGAGGTTAAAAAATAAAAAATCAATTCTCCTTCTCTCTAGGCTGTCTGGGGTGCGTGCTCAAGCGCAAACAATTAAGCAATTATGTAGTTACAGGTTCAGATGGAGCCAATGGAAAAAAGAGATTGTTAGCGGAATGTCACTGAAAAAGGGGAGGGTAGATTTCGAAGTCCTACTTCAAGTACAGTTTGCGATCAGACCCACAAGCCAGACATCCTACGTATTGGACTTTACCCCCCTTGCGGGTGCTCTCGTACACACATAGGCCTTTGGGCTCCATTTGCGTGTTACGTGCTTGCTCGCGATTGACCAGGTTGTAATTTAATAGCTGAATTGAACCCTTACAGGCATGGCAGATCAAAGGATTTACGTGCGTGAAGTTTAACGCTGATCAGAACATATATATATATATTTTTTTTTTTTTTTTTTTTTTATTTATTTAAATTAAATAGATGTGACATTTTTTAGATTTATAGGTATAAAATTAATATATATATAATTGTATTTATTTTGTGTATATATTTATTAGAACATTTGTTATATCTCTGGTTGTCTTGGCAACTATACCGGAGCTGGTTGCCAGTTCCTTCTCCAATGGACCGTGATTTGTCTAATCTCTCTGTCATGACCTGGTCATATTGGGTGACCCTACATGGTATAACTCAAAGCTTTATTGAAGTTCACAAGCCTCTTCACCTTGACAAGGTAAGTGATCCAGATGGGGATCAAGATTTACTTTGGCCTTAAACATGGTGTAATATGCCATATAGGGGATTAGCATAGGGACCTACATTTGTAATTACCACATAGCTTGTGTGGCTATAAACGGACTCATCCGTATTAACTAGTATAGCTTAAAAGTTATTTATTATTCTAAGGATTCCTGTACACTTGTCCACCAAATTGAGTTTATAATTGTTTGCTCAATTTGATTTCTGTGCCCACAGTCTTTTTGAGCTCTTTATAGTTGTATAGAGCCTGTTTGGGAATTAATCTCGATGGCACTTGGATATATGCATTACTTTTACCTATCAAGAGCTGTGAGGCTCATAGTTTTTCTTGGGATCTATTTCAGCGCTGTTGGAATACATTTATTAAACAAAGCAAGCCTACTGAAGTGATATAGAAAATAAGAGTTTGACTTATATAGGTTTGGGCAAAGTTACAAATCTGTCTACTTTTTGAATATACTTATTAGATTATCACTGATATGAGCCGGTGTAGCCTGTCACTTTGTGTTTGACGATTTCTGAAGGCGATTGCCTGTGTGGCCTAGTATATTGTATCTGACCATGTTTACAAAACGCTGACCTTGTATAACAAGACTTTTGTCTTTGTTGTTCATCTAGTGCCCGTGTGGCTCAGATGGTTTCTATGGATTAATACACCAAACTCTGTCAAACGCTAGAATCTATGTTTCGAAGTATATTTACTTCCTAGTGGAATCATTTAATAAATATCTCTAACACGATTGCGATCAATCCCCATTATCATTGAGAAGACACCATATGTACTAAGAAAATATGTACTAACATCATATGTACTAACATCATACTGATTGCTTGAACATTGCAGTCGTTTTAAGATGTTTCATTTCCCTTGCTTATTGTTTTTTGTGGGCAAACCTATCATGACATCTTTATCTTAATATCCATTAGGATTAAGATGTGTTGGATTACAATTTTTCTAGTCTAGTTTCATCTTTTAATTTAAATTTATTTTTCTATTTTAATTGATTAATAGAAAAGATTGATTTTGAAATTATTTTTGTTTACGTGTTGATGCATACACAGCCCTATTAAACTCCTTCTACTGCAGAATTTGTAGCCCGTAAAGGAACCCGCTAGACTTACAGCTATTAAATTGGCTTCTTTCAGATACCTGCAAACGATCTGCGGGTTACAGGCGGGAAAACCGCACAGGCTGTCAAAATCGGAATCTGCGTACCAGCTAAGCCTTTGACCTTTCAAGCCCATAAATGTTATGATCGCAAATTAAATTGCTACGAATCCACAAGGTCGAACTGGCATCAAACCTGGGAACAGCAAATGTAGCCAAAAAGCCTATGGGTACTAGAGAGGACACGCAACGGGGATAAAGTTCTGTCAGTAATACTGTAAATGCAAATATAAAAACAATACTATATTGTAAATTAAATGGAAAGTGATGTTAGGTAATAAAGGTAATAGTACAACATTCTCAAGCTCGTAAATCTGCAATATAAAATAGTTTAATTATGTTTAATTTCCGCGTTATATCGATCCCGGCAATCAATGTGTTAATACATATAATGGAATTCGCATGTACTAGAATACCATATTTATCGATTTATTAATATTTCATTATTTCTGGAATGTGGGTCTGATCGAAACTTGTACTTAAATCCCGTAAGGGATTGAAATCTAACCTTCATTTTGCAGTGACGTAATGATGAAGATCTCTTTTACCACGTGTTTGACTAATTGATTATGTTCATGGCCGCAAGTGCAAGATACGAAAGAATGGTTTACGCGTTTGAATGTCAGCCACATATGTTGCGGGCTCGGCTAATTTTATCACTCTGTAACTCCACCCAATTTCAAGCCCGTAGCAGCACTAGTACAGCTTTGTGGGTGTACCAGTGCCACTGCGGGCTTGGAATTTAATATGGCCCATAGTTTGGGGTGAATTAATACTCTTGTTTGACATTCACCATTTTTTTTCTTCTTTTTATATTTAGCCTTGATATTCTGCCACTTATCGGTTCATATCTCTATGGAATGGTTAAGTTTAATGTGAGATTCCAACATACTTTACTTTATTGAACATAGGATCACAGTTATCCATTGGTCCACTATACTTGGAAATGATATGTCTTTGGTATTGGATTATAATTTTCCTTTTTACTATACTTGGGTTTTCTTTGGTAACTCTGGAATATACTTTTTCATTTTGCCTATGGAATGGTGTATTGTTAGTTATTCATTGGTCCTATTTCCCATTTTTGTATACATCCCAAACATGTGAAGTTTTGCACATCTACAGTGATCCTTCAACAATTTATATATATTTTTTTTTTTTGCTGAAGGTTTTAGGGTATGTACTGGTGCAGTGTTTTTTGTTTGTTTTTTTCTTCTCTATTTAAGTGTTATTTAGATTAGGTTTAACCTTCTAAAGGCAGCTTACTTCTAGTGCCTCCACTATTCACCTATCACAAGGAGAGCCACATACATGCCGGGATTTGAAAATATCTTTTATGACTTAAGAAGTGATTGACTCACCTGTGCTCAGCAGGGATATTATCAAATCCAGGCTTGTGTGTGGCCCTCCAGGATCGAAATTGCCCACCCCTAACCTAACCATATGTGTTACCTTTAAAACTGCCTTTCACTTGCCAGTCCTCTGAGAATTAGGCATTTTATATAGTTAGAACATCATTTAGTAAAGAGAGGATACATGTTCCACCTAGTGCAGTCAAATATATTCCTCAATAAATATATTATAAATCACACTCACAAATATTGCAGGTCAAATCATCACCTTCATTCTGTATTCAGATAGATAAGGTCCCAAGGAGCTGGCTTATCTGACTAGAGGTCTTATGAAGTGATCCATTTATGAAACTTTTTCTACCATGGCCTTTTCAGGAGTTAATCAAGGGCTGGTTCAAGGTGATGCAACTCCCTGATTATGTTTTAGATATTGTGTCCTAGAAACATTACAACTAGAGTAAAAGTGGACCTCCTTGCTTGGAAATATTATCTAGAATTTATGTGCAGTGTTAAAAGTCTTCTCTTGATTTGTGCCAATGTTTCCGGCACTTTAATGGAGATAATTTTCCAAGTTTTAGTATAAAAATCTCCAATGACATTAAAAACAATTAATGCACATATTAGGCCTAGCTCCCACCGAAGCACAACCTTAAGAGACAGTATCCTCACTAACAGCTCTC
>JAPZIH010001168.1:2500-55477 GCA_027410445.1 Discoglossus pictus
GTGATTAACCCCTTCCTGATACACACACAGACCTACAGAGTGGTGATTAACCCCTTCCTGATACACACACAGACCTACAGAGCGGTGATTAACCCCTTCCTGATACACACACAGACCTACAGAGCGGTGATTAACCCCTTCCTGATACACACACAGACCTACAGAGCGGTGATTAACCCCTTCCTGATACACACACAGACCTACAGAGTGGTGATTAACCCCTTCCTGATACACACACAGACCTACAGAGCGGTGATTAACCCCTTCCTGATACACACACAGACCTACAGAGCGGTGATTAACCCCTTCCTGATACACACACAGACCTACAGAGCGGTGATTAACCCCTTCCTGATACACACACAGACCTACAGATCGGTGATTAACCCCTTCCTGATACACACACAGACCTACAGAGCGGTGATTAACCCCTTCCTGATACACACACAGACCTACAGAGCTGTGATTAACCCCTTCCTGATACACACACAGACCTACAGAGCAGTGATTAACCCCTTCCTGATACACACACAGACCTACAGAGCGGTGATTAACCCCTTCCTGATACACACACAGACCTACAGAGAGGTGATTAACCCCTTCCTGACACACACAGACCTACAGAGCAGTGATTAACCCCTTCCTGATACACACACAGACCTACAGAGCAGTGATTAACCCCTTCCTGACACACACAGACCTACAGAGCGGTGATTAACCCCTTCCTGATACACACACAGACCTACAGAGCGGTGATTAACCCCTTCCTGATACACACACAGACCTACAGAGCGGTGATTAACCCCTTCCTGATACACACAGACCTACAGAGCAGTGATTAACCCCTTCCTGATACACACACAGACCTACAGAGAGGTGATTAACCCCTTCCTGACACACACAGACCTACAGAGCGGTGATTAACCCCTTCCTGATACACACACAGACCTACAGAGCAGTGATTAACCCCTTCCTGATACACACACAGACCTACAGAGCGGTGATTAACCCCTTCCTGATACACACACAGACCTACAGAGCAGTGATTAACCCCTTCCTGACACACACACAGACCTACAGAGAGGTGATTAACCCCTTCCTGATACACACACAGACCTACAGAGAGGTGATTAACCCCTTCCTGATACACACACAGACCTACAGCGCGGTGATTAACCCCTTCCTGACACACACACAGACCTACAGAGAGGTGATTAACCCCTTCCTGATACACACACAGACCTACAGAGCAGTGATTAACCCCTTCCTGATACACACACAGACCTACAGAGAGGTGATTAACCCCTTCCTGATACACACAGACCTACAGAGAGGTGATTAACCCCTTCCTGATACACACACAGACCTACAGAGCAGTGATTAACCCCTTCCTGATACACACAGACCTACAGAGAGGTGATTAACCCCTTCCTGATACACACACAGACCTACAGCGCAGTGATTAACCCCTTCCTGATACACACACAGACCTACAGAGAGGTGATTAACCCCTTCCTGATACACACAGACCTACAGAGAGGTGATTAACCCCTTCCTGATACACACACAGACCTACAGAGCGGTGATTAACCCCTTCCTGATACACACACAGACCTACAGAGAGGTGATTAACCCCTTCCTGATACACACACAGACCTACAGAGCGGTGATTAACCCCTTCCTGATACACACAGACCTACAGAGAGGTGATTAACCCCTTCCTGATACACACACAGACCTACAGAGAGGTGATTAACCCCTTCCTGATACACACACAGACCTACAGCGCGGTGATTAACCCCTTCCTGACACACACACAGACCTACAGAGAGGTGATTAACCCCTTCCTGATACACACACAGACCTACAGAGCGGTGATTAACCCCTTCCTGATACACACACAGACCTACAGAGCGGTGATTAACCCCTTCCTGATACACACACAGACCTACAGAGCGGTGATTAACCCCTTCCTGATACACACACAGACCTACAGAGTGGTGATTAACCCCTTCCTGATACACACACAGACCTACAGAGCGGTGATTAACCCCTTCCTGATACACACACAGACCTACAGAGCGGTGATTAACCCCTTCCTGACACACACACAGACCTACAGAGCGGGGATTAACCCCTTCCTGATACACACACAGACCTACAGAGCAGTGATTAACCCCTTCCTGATACACACACAGACCTACAGAGCAGTGATTAACCCCTTCCTGATACACACACAGACCTACAGAGCAGTGATTAACCCCTTCCTGATACACACACAGACCTACAGAGCAGTGATTAACCCCTTCCTGATACACACACAGACCTACAGAGAGGTGATTAACCCCTTCCTGATACACACACAGACCTACAGAGCAGTGATTAACCCCTTCCTGATACACACACAGACCTACAGAGCAGTGATTAACCCCTTCCTGATACACACACAGACCTACAGAGCGGTGATTAACCCCTTCCTGATACACACACAGACCTACAGAGCAGTGATTAACCCCTTCCTGATACACACACAGACCTACAGAGCAGTGATTAACCCCTTCCTGATACACACACAGACCTACAGAGCAGTGATTAACCCCTTCCTGATACACACACAGACCTACAGAGCAGTGATTAACCCCTTCCTGATACACACACAGACCTACAGAGCAGTGATTAACCCCTTCCTGATACACACACAGACCTACAGAGCAGTGATTAACCCCTTCCTGATACACACACAGACCTACAGAGCAGTGATTAACCCCTTCCTGACACACACACAGACCTACAGAGCGGTGATTAACCCCTTCCTGACACACACAGACCTACAGAGCAGTGATTAACCCCTTCCTGACACACACACAGACCTACAGAGCGGTGATTAACCCCTTCCTGATACACACAGACCTACAGAGCGGTGATTAACCCCTTCCTGATACACACACAGACCTACAGAGCAGTGATTAACCCCTTCCTGATACACACACAGACCTACCGAGCAGTGATTAACCCCTTCCTGATACACACACAGACCTACAGAGTGGTGATTAACCCCTTCCTGATACACACACAGACCTACAGAGCAGTGATTAACCCCTTCCTGATACACACACAGACCTACAGAGCAGTGATTAACCCCTTCCTGATACACACACAGACCTACAGAGCAGTGATTAACCCCTTCCTGATACACACAGACCTACAGAGAGGTGATTAACCCCTTCCTGATACACACACAGACCTACAGAGCGGTGATTAACCCCTTCCTGATACACACAGACCTACAGAGCAGTGATTAACCCCTTCCTGATACACACAGACCTACAGAGCGGTGATTAACCCCTTCCTGATACACACAGACCTACAGAGCGGTGATTAACCCCTTCCTGATACACACACAGACCTACAGAGCGGTGATTAACCCCTTCCTGATACACACACAGACCTACAGAGAGGTGATTAACCCCTTCCTGATACACACACAGACTTACAGAGAGGTGATTAACCCCTTCCTGATACACACACAGACCTACAGAGCAGTGATTAACCCCTTCCTGACACACACAGACCTACAGAGCGTTGATTAACCCCTTCCTGATACACACACAGACCTACAGAGCGATGATTAACCCCTTCCTGATACACACACTGACCTACAGAGCGGTGATTAACCCCTTCCTGATACACACACTGACCTACAGAGCAGTGAGTAACCCCTTCCTGATACACACAGACCTACAGAGCAGTGATTAACCCCTTCCTGATACACACACAGACCTACAGAGCGGTGATTAACCCCTTCCTGATACACACACAGACCTACAGAGCAGTGATTAACCCCTTCCTGATACACACACAGACCTACAGAGCGGTGATTAACCCCTTCCTGATACACACACAGACCTACAGAGAGGTGATTAACCCCTTCCTGATACACACACAGACCTACAGAGCAGTGATTAACCCCTTCCTGACACACACAGACCTACAGAGCGGTGATTAACCCCTTCCTGATACACACACAGACTTACAGAGAGGTGATTAACCCCTTCCTGATACACACACAGACCTACAGAGCAGTGATTAACCCCTTCCTGATACACACACAGACCTACAGAGCAGTGATTAACCCCTTCCTGATACACACAGACCTACAGAGCAGTGATTAACCCCTTCCTGATACACACAGACCTACAGAGCAGTGATTAACCCCTTCCTGATACACACACAGACCTACAGAGCAGTGATTAACCCCTTCCTGATACACACACAGACCTACAGAGCGGTGATTAACCCCTTCCTGATACACACAGACCTACAGAGCTGTGATTAACCCCTTCCTGATACACACAGACCTACAGAGCAGTGATTAACCCCTTCCTGATACACACACACCTACAGAGCGATGATTAACCCCTTCCTGATACACACACAGACCTACAGAGCAGTGATTAACCCCTTCCTGATACACACACAGACCTACAGAGCAGTGATTAACCCCTTCCTGATACACACACAGACCTACAGAGCGGTGATTAACCCCTTCCTGACACACACACAGACCTACAGAGAGGTGATTAACCCCTTCCTGATACACACACAGACCTACAGAGCAGTGATTAACCCCTTCCTGATACACACACAGACCTACAGAGCAGTGATTAACCCCTTCCTGACACACACAGACCTACAGAGCGGTGATTAACCCCTTCCTGATACACACACAGACCTACAGAGCAGTGATTAACCCCTTCCTGATACACACACAGACCTACAGAGCAGTGATTAACCCCTTCCTGATACACACACAGACCTACAGAGCGGTGATTAACCCCTTCCTGATACACACACAGACCTACAGAGAGGTGATTAACCCCTTCCTGATACACACACAGACCTACAGAGCAGTGATTAACCCCTTCCTGACACACACAGACCTACAGAGCGGTGATTAACCCCTTCCTGATACACACACAGACTTACAGAGAGGTGATTAACCCCTTCCTGATACACACACAGACCTACAGAGCAGTGATTAACCCCTTCCTGATACACACACAGACCTACAGAGCGGTGATTAACCCCTTCCTGATACACACAGACCTACAGAGCAGTGATTAACCCCTTCCTGATACACACAGACCTACAGAGCAGTGATTAACCCCTTCCTGATACACACACAGACCTACAGAGCAGTGATTAACCCCTTCCTGATACACACACAGACCTACAGAGCGGTGATTAACCCCTTCCTGATACACACAGACCTACAGAGCTGTGATTAACCCCTTCCTGATACACACAGACCTACAGAGCAGTGATTAACCCCTTCCTGATACACACACAGTCCTACAGAGCGATGATTAACCCCTTCCTGATACACACACAGACCTACAGAGCAGTGATTAACCCCTTCCTGATACACACACAGACCTACAGAGCAGTGATTAACCCCTTCCTGATACACACACAGACCTACAGAGCGGTGATTAACCCCTTCCTGACACACACACAGACCTACAGAGAGGTGATTAACCCCTTCCTGATACACACACAGACCTACAGAGCAGTGATTAACCCCTTCCTGATACACACACAGACCTACAGAGCAGTGATTAACCCCTTCCTGACACACACAGACCTACAGAGCGGTGATTAACCCCTTCCTGATACACACACAGACCTACAGAGCAGTGATTAACCCCTTCCTGATACACACAGACCTACAGAGAGGTGATTAACCCCTTCCTGACACACACACAGACCTACAGAGAGGTGATTAACCCCTTCCTGATACACACACAGACTTACAGAGAGGTGATTAACCCCTTCCTGATACACACACAGACCTACAGAGCAGTGATTAACCCCTTCCTGACACACACAGACCTACAGAGCGGTGATTAACCCCTTCCTGATACACACACAGACCTACAGAGCGATGATTAACCCCTTCCTGATACACACACTGACCTACAGAGCAGTGATTAACCACTTTTTTTAATTAGTTTTTTTAAACCAGATATTGATATTAGTAAATAAAAACACAAATAGATAAACAAGCAAATATTATTTTACATTATTTAATTTTACTGCCTTTTTTTTCCAATAATTAGAACCAAATTAAATAAATTCATACGTAATAGACTGTTTTACATTATTTTATTTTATTCCCACTCCATTTCATTTTAATTATTTTTATTAAAGCAGAATAAAATAAGTTTATATATAGTAGTTTTTACATTATTATAGCTGCAACCCCTATTTTTTTAAATAAATAATACATAATATATTGTTTTATGTTATTTTATATATTATTTTTAATTCTATTAATAAAATTAAATAATACATAATAAATTATTTCTAATTTTTTTGTATATTTTTCAATTTTTTTATTAGAATAAAATAAAATAAATTATTATATAGTTGATTATTTTACATTATTTTATATATTGTTTTTAACTCTTTTTATTAAAATAAATTAATAACTAATAAATCGTTTACCTTATTTTATATATCTTTTTAATTATTATTATTAGAATAAAATAAAATAAATTAAGAAATAGTAGATGATTCTTGATTATTTAATATATTCTTTTTAATTATTTTTATTAGAATAAAATGATACAAATTAACATATAAAATCATTTTTTACATAATTTTATTTTACTCCCACCCCCTTCTCCTAATTCTTTTTATTGGACCCAGACAACATAAATGAATAAACAATTGTTTGTTTTTGTTTTTCCCTGTATTTTAATTACAAGTGGGTCCCCAGAATCCTTTGCGGCGCAGGCATCTGTCGGCCTGCATTGAGGATCCATCCGTCAGGCCGCGGTGAGGGGTAATCCCCTCTAATTCAGTTACCAATCTGCTGAGGGGGCTGTAAGAGGATTGGAACATTTGCTAAATTAGATAAGGGAAAATAACAAATGGGGGGGTCTAAGGGGGCTGCGCCAATAGGCACGCTTATTCTGACCAGCAACACGATAAATGGGCCCCTGGGACGGTGATAGTGAGAGCTTGATGGTAGTAGGTGCAGTTGACGGCCAACTGGAACGGGTGGTAATGACCATCTCACTTAAAGTGACACAGCATCTAAATAAATACAATTATAAATATAATAATATAAATATAATGTTCAAATAATCCAAAAAAACATAGAGTTGACCAGTCGGCATGGGCAAAGCCAGTCTGTGATCCAGAAACCCGTCCTGTTTGGCTGGGACTGGCTCATAAATGAATGACGAACCTAATGAACGATTGCACCCCATCCCCCGATTCCGAGACCTTGTCGTTTGTTTGTGGATTAAACCTTAAAGCGTCGTTTGTTGGATAATCAGATCAGCTGACCGGCCGGAAAAAAACATAAAAATCATTCACTTTGACCCAAAATCCGATTAAGAATGTTCATTCACGCAGAAGAGATATTTCCTCAAGACGTTGTTTATTCAGAAAATTGCTTCCAAGGAGAGGTGGTAAATTATGGTATGAGATTGTGAATCTTCTAGCGTTTGGGACAATAAGATGGTCAACGTTGGAACTGGATTCAACTGTTGTAACCACCATTTTTACTGAGAAGTCTGTTGGCCAATCTCTTTTGGTTGTGGGAACTACAACTTGACTGCCCTTAAATTTGATAATGGTGTAACCAAGATGGCCCCATATTATTGTTTTTGAGTAGGACATATCCTTCAACAGCTTTTATGTAGGTGCTGACTTGGCCTTCCATAGAGACCACACCACCATGACTTAAATTGTATTGTATACAAATTGATCCACAAAGCCCTGGGAACCTTTTGGAGGTTGGGTCAACTGGCATAGACCCCCCATTAGATAGGTGTCATTGTAAGAATGCACCAGAAGCTTTATGGACCACTCATGATCTGATATTCCAATATCTTATGTGAGCACGGTCCACAACTTGACTCCCTTTAAGTTGCCAATGGTGTAACCTTCATCCCATTAACCTCTAAGGATGACCCCTTTCTATATTGTTGTTTTTGAGTATGACATATCCTTCCCCACCTCTTGTGGAGGGTGTACAAGTTCTAGTTGTTGACCAGTTGTCAGCTAAGTGGTAGAGGGACTTGGCCTTCCATAGAGACCACTTGACCATGTCTTTAATGATATTGTATATGAGTGGACCAAGGAACCTTTAGCATGACAATCCACACAGTTCCATGAACCTTCTGGAGGTCGAGACAACTGGTATAGACCCCCATTTAATGTGTGCACCAGAATAGAAACCTCTATGGACCACTTCAGATCTGATATTCAAATATTGAATGTTAGCAAGGTCCATGACTTGACTGACCTTAAATATGTCAGTGGGGTCACCTTCATCCCATTAACCTCTAGGGAGAACGCTTTTCTATTTTGTGTAGGACTTATTCTTCAACATGTTGTAAAAAAACATAGCCCCAAACCTGAAACCCAATTATGATATTTATAACACAGAGGCCTCTGATTATTTTCTTATTATCAGATTTTATTGGACAAGTGTGGGTCAGCAACAGAGTAGCATCCAAAATGGCTGCTACTGACTGAACACAAAACATAGCTTTTAATACATAGAATGGTACATTCCATTATCACCCTCTAGAAAAAATGAGACAGTCCAACAACAGCCAATAAACAATTATTTATATTATGAAATCCAATAAAAATTAAACATGCGGTCTGACATGTCACACCATGTGCGCAAAAAACTCCCAATCTGTACGCATAGGTCAAAACATGTCTTTCATAATTCATCCTTGGCTTGTCTCCAGAACAATTTTGTTCTGGGTATAAGGAGTTGTTTACAGTTATAGAATAAAAAAACAATCAATTAAGTAAAAGCAGAATTAACTGTTTCTTAGATTACGTTCTGTAATGGAAAAGCACTGATTCAGAGCTTACTTCTAGCCAAATATGGCAAATGCTACAAAAGTGATAAATGCTATATATATACTTAATAATGTAAGGATATTTGTATTTTTCACCAACACTCCCCTATGACAATGAAAATTGTCATCAAAAGGAAAAATACAAATATGACAGGGTGCAATCTTAATATAAATGTCACACAGATATCTAAACAACATAAAAAATGATAAACATATTAGGAAGTAGAGGTAAGATCTTTAGACTGGCTCCTATAGAGACTCAAGGTCCCTAAAAAATCAAGTATAGATGAGTTTCCTACAACATGGAGATATTACATCTTATCTCATGGAGTCCTTTGCACCTTTTACCTTAATGCCTTCCCAACAAGTGCATTGTAAAAGAAAATCACAATTATACATAGAAACAATAAAAATCAATACATAATAAAAACGCAAGTATAATAGTCTGATATGATCCGTGGAAAAATGGAAGAGTCTCTCAATAATGGAATCCATAGGACAAATGTCACAGCCCAGATATTACAGTCTGCTGAATGAAAGTTTTACAATCAGGACCTCATTGAAATGTGATTTGGCCAATTGAATAGGGCTCTATATAAGCACATAGCTTATTTTGTTTACAGAATTTTTTAGTTAGTGAACTTCTATCCAAAAGCAAGGTCTTCACTAACTAAAAACTTCTGTAAAAAAAAATGCTATGTGCTTATATAGAGCCCTATTCATTTGGCCAAATTGCATTTGAATGAGGCCCTCAGTGATTATAAAGCACAAGCAAGAAAAAAAAATCAAATCCTGATGAAAAAAACAACGAAAATAAGTGAGCACCTGTTTGACCAAGTACAAATAACAAGGAAAGAGTCCAATGGGATGGATAATACCATCCATAGATACTGTTATATGTTACCAAGAGATCATCCAGATTGCAGTGCCATAGATATAAAAGTCCAGATATGTAAAATAAAACACAATTTTTAATGCAGACCAAATGGCCTAAATTCTTCAACCAATTACCAATAACTAGGCCATAGAACCAATTTCTCTTTATACTTATTGTCTTATGAGGCATTTAGATGATAGATGTGATTTAATAACCAATAAAGTTGGTACTGATATGACTAATAACCCAGAGTGTATGCATGATAACGTCTTCTTTCCCTAATTACTATTCCTTATGAGATGTTAGTATGTACTAGATCCTAGCAAGTTGATAGAATAATGTGCAACATTTAAGAAGTCACAGAACAGTAAAAGAAAGACAGGTATAGGAAAGAGCAGAAAAGAAAAATGACAACACAGTGAAAACATAGGCTCATACAAGCTTCATACAGGCCCAGTCTTACACGTCACACTGGTGGTCCTCATTTGTCCATATGGTAAACAGGTGGATCACTTTCTTCTGGATGGTGACATCCTCTGTTTCATCATGTGCAGATATTCAGGCAGAGGACAAGGAGTATCTGGTTTTCTGACAGATCTTTACATCTTTTCTCTTTGCCAGCAGATATATGTATTAGCGTATGGTCATGTCAATGAGCAAGAGTTTGACCCCTCCCCCTTTTCTTTGGTGCAGACAAGATTTCTGTCTGGGCTTTGTCTTTAGTCAGCAAACTCTGTATCTGTTTCTTCGTCTGTTATTATCTGTTGTCATCAGGAAAGGCACTTGGTAGAGACTTTCTCTCGTCATATGTCAGGGCACGCTTGTGTTTTGTCCGTCTCCACAGGCACGCACTCGCTGTCATCTTCTTCTGGGGTAGGCGAGTGTGACAGAAATCCAAACATACAAGATCTATCATGCAAGAAAATTCCTTACATCTTTCATCTAGATATCCTCTCATCATATACACCTACCCTAAATGTTCCCTAACTGTAACATAGATATAACATATGCATAACTCTATAATAAACAAGGGGTGGTATAAACTAAAATTAAGTGATAATGTAAATCATGCAAAGCTAATAAACATATGGAATACTTGTAAAATATATAATGACCAATAGTTTCTACTCCTGCTAAAGCAGCAAAAAAATATCATTAGGACAGTTTCAATACTACTAATTATGTCTCTAAGTGATAAGACATTATCAGGTTGTTTAATTAAAAGAAAATTGCTATTTTCATTACTATCAATATACATTTACTAATAAAGCTCTAAAATATTTTCTTAACTCATAATGTACCTATATACTCAAGTATAAGCCGAGTTTTTCAGCCCTTTTTTTAAGGCTAAAAAGGGGCCCCTTGGCTCATACTCGAGTCCCCCCCCCCCCCCGTGTCTCTCTAACCCCCCCGTGTCTCTCTAACCCCCCGTGTCTCTCTACCCCCCTGTGTCTCTCTAAACCCCTGTGTCTCTTTCCCTCCCCCCTCCTCATCCTCAACCCCCCCTCCTCATTCTAAACCCCCCTCCTCACTTTTTCCTCTCTAAATACCTCCCTCTCTCCCCTCACTTACCTGCTTCTGCTCCGGCCTCTGCTCCTTTCGATGGGGGGTTGAGGAGGGGGTTGAGGAGGGAAATTGAGGATGAGGAGGGAGGTTGAGGAGGGAGGTTGAGGAGGGGGTTTGAGGTTGAGGAGGGGGTTGAGGTTGAGGAGGGGGGGAGGGGGGGTTGAGGATGAGGATGGGGGGATTGAGGATGAGGATGGGGGTTGAGGATGAGGATGAGGATAGGGGGGTTGAGGAGGGGGGTTGAGGAGAGGGTTGAGGATGGGGGGGTTGAGGAGGGAGGATGAGGAGGGAGGTTGAGAAGGGGGTTGAGGATGAGAAGGGAGGATGAGGAGGGGGGTTGAGGAGGGGGTTGAGGATGAGGAGGGAGGATGATGAGGGAGGTTGAAGAGGGGGGTTGAGGTTGAGGAGGTGGTTGAGGATGGGGGGTTGAGGGGGTTGAGGATGAGGGGTTGAGGAGGGAGGTTGAGGATGAGGAGGGAGTTGAGGCTGAGGAGGGAGGTTGAGGAGGGGGTTGAGGATGAGGAGGGAAGTTGAGGATGAGGAGGGAAGTTGAGGATGAGGAGGGGGGTTGAGGTTGAGGAGGGGGTTGAGGATGAGGAGGGGGTTGAGGAGGGAGGATGAGGAGGGAGGTTGAGAAGGGGGTTGAGGATGAGAAGGGAGGATGAGGAGGGGGGTTGAGGAGGGGGTTGAGGATGAGGAGGGAGGATGATGAGGGAGGTTGAGGAGGGGGGTTGAGGTTGAGGAGGGGGTTGAGGATGGGGGGTTGAGGGGATTGAGGATGAGGGGTTGAGGAGGGAGGTTGAGGATGAGGAGGGAGGTTGAGGAGGGGGTTGAGGATGAGGAGGGAGGTTGAGGAGGGGGTTGAGGATGAGGAAGGAAGTTGAGGATGAGGAGGGGGGTTGAGGTTGAGGAGGGGGTTGAGGATGAGGAGGGGGTTGAGGATGGGGGGGTTGAGGGGATTGAGGATGAGGAGGTTGAGGAGGGAGGTTGAGGATGAGGAGGGAGGTTGAGGAGGGGGTTGAGGATGAGGAGGGAGGTTGAGGATGAGGAGGGGGGTTGAGGTTGAGGATGGGGTTGAGGGTGGGGGGGTTGAGGAGGGGGTTGAGGATGAGGGGGTTGAGGAGGGAGGTTGAGGATGAGGAGGGAGGTTGAGGATGAGGAGTGGGGTTGAGGGGGGAGGTTGAGAATGAGGAGGGGGGTTAAGGAGGGTGATAAGGAAGGGAGGAAGAGACACAGGGAAGGGAGAGGGGAGAAGAGACACAGGAGAGAGAGGGGGGACACAGAGGGCACAAGAGGGACACAGGGGGCAGCACATTTCCCACCCTCGGCTTATACTCGAGTCACTCATTTTACCCAGTATTTTGTGGTAAAATAGGTGCCTCGGCTTATACTCGGGTCGGCTTATACTCGAGTATATACGGTAATACACCTCTTATCATGTTTCTGTCTTAGAGGCCTAGAAATACCTTGAAAAGATTTTCCCAATTCTCTACTCATTTGCACCATGGCCATCATCTGAGCTGGGGATGGACCTGGAAGAATAGATGTCACAATATTATAGTGTTTATCCAGCATGAATAAACAAAACATAATCACATATATAGTTGTGAGCATACGAGCCGTTGCTCACGCTTGCGGGCTAGCGAAGGGCGAAGTGAGGGCCTCAGTTGCTGGCAAGGAGCGACGAAGGCGCTCCTTGCCAGCAACTGCGACCCTGGCGAAATTTACGAGGGTCGCAGTTGCTAGCAAAGAGCGCCGAAGGCGCTCTTTGCCAGCAACTGTGACCCTCGCAAACTTTACATATTAACGCAAATAAGATACGAGACACCTTACCACACATTACGACCTCGCAAAAAATGGCTGCAACACGTGCACATGAAAACATAAAAAATCCAACAAATACACACAACAAATACATAAAAAGCTTACCTACAGCAAGAGGGAGCATCCAGGACCTCGAAAACTAAAGTTACACCTCAATTTAAATGAAATTAAAGCAGTTTAGACACTAAAAAATTCTCTAAGCAAAAGAAAAAATGGCCGCCGAACAAAACGAAAACGAGGATACAGGTCCCTTAACACGCAAAACACTTCCATAAACACGCAAAACAGCTACGGATATTCCGAAAAACTTGCACGACATAGAAAAAGAACGACGCTACATCAGCCACATTATATTCACCAAACACCCTTAGCTCACTTACAATTTCATTGCCGTCATTTTTTGACGGGCAATATTCTAGTATAAAATAATACAGAATTTGTATGATAAGCTTGTCTAACCATATACGATATCATACACTGATTTCTAGTGATATGTGCACTTTCCAATATCTACTTGTGAAGCAACCATGAGATAGCGACATTTATTCCGACAGAGAGAAATGTCAACATGAGACTTCTCAAAGAGCATAGAAAATTACAACTAATAAAATAAGCTAGCCAGAGAAAACAGACCAGCAAAATATAATTAAAATTAAAAAGGAAAAACAACACCTTCAAAAAAAGAAAACTGATAAAAAATACATTCTTAGTCAGTTGACATTTCTAACTATCCTGTACGCTTATCATAACCCATAAAATAATTTCAACTTGTTAATTGTTATCTTAAAACCTTAATAGTTGTTATCATGTCTTTGGAACAGGTACCTGCGCTCCTAAATATTACTCTAAACTAGTGTACTTCACTCCTTCTATAATTCTACATGGGATCACATTACAAACTGTTTTGGTAAACAAAATAAAACAGTTTTTTCTTCACCAAAACATCTCATCGTATGACCTTGGAAATGAGACAGAGCTTTCTGAAAACATATAATCTTTTGGCCAGTATCCAGTATAATGTTTTGGATTTTTTTTTAAGTATAGCATTGAAGCTTCAATTAATTTAATATAATTTTACACATTTATATAATCTTTTAAATAGTTTTAACTGTAATAAAACCTGAAATAATCTCTCTCTTTATCTTTTATTTTTTAAATAACCCAGTTTTTTTTAACAATTACTGTATATAAACACAAATATTAATCAGAAATTGATCAGAATATATTCTCCATAAAATTTATCACACTGTCCACCAGATACAATGACCAATCCCTACACAGAAATGTAACGATACAATCTGGACATTGGTACTCTATATGAACACCAATATTCAGTGGTAGCACGACTTCTGAGCGCCTGATACATGAGCGCAGACGCATGCGCACACCAACAAAAGGGTGCTTGTTATTTGCGCGATCCTGACATCTTCGCGCAGGACCCTACATCTGCACACAGGATCCAACGCATGACTGGCACCACCTCAGATAAGCTTTTAGGGTTAGGGGTCTTTGGGTTAAGGGTTAGGGTTAGAGTAGGGTTGTAAGGGTTAGGGTAGGGGTGTAAGTGTTATGGTAGGGGTGTAAGGGTCAGTGTTAGGGTAGGGGTGTAAGGGTTAGGGTAGGGGTGTAAGGGTTAGGTTAGGGTAGGGGTGTAAGGGTTAGGGTAGCGTTGTAAGGGTTAGGGTAGGGGTGTAAGGGTTAGGGTAGGGTTGTAAGGGTTAGGGTAGGGGTGTAAGGGTTAGGGTAGGGTTATAAGGGTTAGGGTAGGGGTGTAAGGGTTAGGGTAGGGGTGTAAGGGTTAGGGTAGGGTTATAAGTGTTAGGGTAGGGGTGTAAGGGTTAGGGTAGGAGTGTAACGGGTTAGGGTAGGGTTATAAGGGTTAGGGTAGGGGTGTAAGGGTTAGGGTAGGAGTGTAACGGGTAGGGTAGAGTTGTAAGGGTTAGGTTAGGGGTGTAAGGGTTAGGGTAGGGGTGCTGGAAGGAGTGGTTTAGAATGAAACAGTCATGGATAGCAAAACTGGAGAGTGTGATATAGAGTGCGACAAAGTGCTGAAGAAATTGCTGGGGGAAGCATGGCTGAAATGAGTGGTATAGAGTGGGACAGAGTGCTGGGGGCAAAGGGCTAGACAGAGTGCTGGAGAGAGTGCTATAGAGTAGGACAGAGTGCTGTGGGCGCAGGACTAGAGAGTAATGCTATAGAATGATGGAGAGTGTAGTATAGAGTGGAAGATTATGGTCTTTCTGATGCAACAAATAAACAAAATCTTGCTTGTCCTTGTATATTTTTGAGATGAACATCTTGATGTCTTGAGTAGCTTTCTGTGTTGGGAATTAGGCATCATGGGTCGGATGTACTAAAGGATGAACCACTCGGTACTTGTGTTGCCGTATGTGGCAGGTGTACTAAGATATCTCCAACAGTTCCCCACTGCCCATAGGTTAATGGCCTGAAAATATGGTCATAAAGGCCATGACAGTGCTTCGGACTTACCCAAAAAGCTTTACTGTGAAGACAGGGTTAAATTCGCCTTGAAACAAATCTGAACTTGCAATGAGCACCGAAGAAACAAATCTGAACTTGCAATGAGCACCGAAGGAGGTCACAAGACCAAAACGACACCAGGGGAGCGCCTCGCAATGAGCGCCGAAGGTACTCAGAGGACAATTTTATTGCCGTCATTTTGTGACGGGCAAGTCGCTAGTAATTAAATAATTGCGATCTCACGGAATACGTTATATGCGCACCTTGTAAGAATCAACACCAAAAACAAGCAAATTAAGCAAATCATATATATATTTACCTATAACTAATCCTAAACATAATTGTACTAAAAAAAATAAAAATAAAACAAAATATATGTCCATCAAACCTAACAAATATGACATAAAACCAATTTCTCAAATTATACACTTTATGGGGATAAATACAAAATATTTTCTATAATCAAGTATAATTTCACTGAAATAACTGTGTAACTGTTTGAATCCTTTATCTTATTAAAAATCATTATTATACTTGCAATAGAGGTTGAGCTAATGCAGAAGGTGCAAAACACCTGGGACCACAACAAGGTAGGCCACTCTATTACTAGCAGCAAATAACAACACAATACGTCTTATTAGGTGGGCAGGTAGACAATGACTCGGGCGATCTGCTCTACATAAGTAACTCATTATAATGCATTCTTACATCTTAACAGGGACAGCTATTACTGCCCGCTCTTTACCTTTAAGCATATAAGGGGGTGGGAAACCTTCTGGGGCATATAACGGCACTTTTGGCAAAGACGCCATAGTACAGAAAAACATCATTAAATCATAAAACCTTTTTTTTTCTGAATTATTTCAGAAACATGACTAAATACTTACTGTTAGTTCCATAAACTCTATCTTATCAGTATAAGTCTTGCTACGGATATTATTTAAGGTGGACTGGACAACCATTACTGCCAACTTCTCGTTTCCATAAATTACTCTCTGCAATTCATTTCACAAACAATCTTTTATGATCTCACATTGAAACCTTCATATACCGTATATACTTGAGTATAAGCCGACCCGAGTATAAGCCGAGGCACCTATTTTACCTTAAAATACTGGGTAAAATGAGTGACTCGAGTATAAGCCGAGGGTGGGAAATGTGCTGCCCCCTATGTCCCTTTTGTGCCTTCTGTGTCCCGCTCTCTCTCCCGTGTCTCTTCTCCCCTCTCCCTTCCCTGTGTCTCTTCCCCCCTGTCCCTTCCCTGTGTCTCTTCCCCCCCTCTCCCTTCCCTGTGTCTCTCCCCCCCTCCTCATTCTCAACCTCCCTCCTCAACCCCCTCATCCTCAACCCCCTCCTCCTCAACCCCCCATCCTCAACCCCCTCCTCAACCCCCTCCTCATCCTCAACCCCCCTCCTCAACCTCAACCCCCCTCCTCAACCTCAACCCTCTCCTCAACCTCCCTCCTCATCCTCAACCCCCCTCCTCATCCTCAGCCCCACTCCTCATCCTCAACCCCCTCCTCATCCTCAGCCCCCCTCCTCATCCTCAGGCCCCCTCCTCATCCTCAGGCCCCCTCCTCATCCTCAGTCCCCCTCCTTATCCTCACCCCCCTCCTCATCCTCCCTCCTCATCCTCAACCTCCCTCCTCAACCCCCCTCCTCATCCTCAACCCCCCGCCTCATCCTCAGCCCCCCTCCTCATCCTCAGCCCCCCTCCTCAACCTCAACCCCCTCCTCAACCTCAGGCCCCCTCCTTATCCTCAGGCCCCCTCCTCATCCTCAACCCCCTCCTCAACTTCCCTCCTCAACCTCAACCCCCCATCCTCAACCTCCCTCCTCGACCTCAACCCCCCCATCCTCAACCCCCTCATCAACCTCCCTCCTCAACCTCAACCCCCCCGTCCTCAACCCCCTCCTAAACCTCCCTCATCAACCTCCCTCCTCATCCTCAACCCCCCCTCATTCTAAACCCCCCTCCTCATTCTAACGCCCCCCTTCATACTACCCCTCTAAATACCCCCCCCCCCCTCACCCCCCTCTCCCCTCACTTACCTGCTCTGGCCTCCGCTCCTTCCGGGTCTTGATGTGGCGCGCATGTGATGTCACATGCGCCCCACGTCATTAGCATATACCGGGTGCCGGCACCCGGTATATGCTAATGATGTGACACGCGTGTGACGTCACGGTATTAGCATATACCGGGTACCGGCACCCGGTATATGCTAATGATGTTGCACGCATGTGACGTCACATGCGCGCCACATCAAGACCCGGAGCGGAGGCCGGAGCGGGTAAGTGAGGGGAGAGGGGGGGTTAGAATGAGGGCGGGGTTGAGGATGAGGGGGGGGGAGGGAAAGAGACACAGGGGGTTAGAGAGACACGGGGGGGTAGAGAGACGGGGTAGATAGGCACAAGGGGGGGTTAGAGAGACACGGGGGGGTAGAGAGACATGGTAACTTGCTAAATCTTCTCTTTTCTAATCATTTTAAACCACTTTAAAAAAATTCTCAGCTCCCTGTTCTACGGTGTGCGCCAAATTCCTTTGGGCGGGGGAAAAGCTCATCCTTGTAACACTTTTAAGTACAAAAATGGAAAACACATCATCTTCAAATTAAAGCCATTGCAATAACTTTACACTAATCAAGCAACTCATATATATCACATATATAGTTGTGGTACTGCGAGTTGTCATCATGCAGGCTGACAACTGGTGCTTGCGTATGCTGCAATGAGTGCCATAGCTGCTCATTGCAGGGCTACCCCTGCCCCACTGATGCTCGCTATGAGCGCCATAGGCCATATGCACTCATTGCGAGGCCCGCGAGGCCACATCATCCCCCTGGCACAAGGCCCGTAAGTTACAGGAGCTGCACTGAGCCCCTCTGTCTCCATCCCCCTCCCCTTCCCCTGTGTCTCATACCTCCCCCCTGCCCCCCAGATGCTCCCTCTGTCCCTCCTTACCTGCAGTTTCAGTGGTGGTTCAGTGGAGTCCCACATCTGCCAGCAGGGGGAAGGTAAGGGCAAATGAGAGGGGGGGAATATGAGACACTGGGGAGGGCGAGGGGGGGTATGAGACACAGGGGAGGGAGAGGGGGAAGAGATACAGGGGAGGGGGGAAAAGACACAGGGGAGGGGGAAAGAGACACAGGGGAAGGTAGAGGGGGAAAGAGACACAGGGCAGGGAGAGAAGGGAAAGAGACACGGGAAGTGAGAGGGGGAAAGAGACATAGGGGATGGAGAGGGGGAAGAGACACGGGGAGGGGGAAGAGACACGGGAAGGGATAGGGGGAAAGAGACACAGGGGAAGGGAGAGGGGGAAAGAGACACAGGGGAAGGGAGAGAGGGGAAAGAGACACAGGGGAGGGAGATGGGGGAAATAGACACAGGGAAGGGAGAGGGGGAAGAGACATAGGGGAAGGGAGAGGGGGAAAGAGACAAATGGGAAGGGAGAGGGGGAAAGAGATACAGGGGAGGGAGAGGGGGAAGAGACACAGGGAAGGGAGAGGGGGGAAGAGACACAAGGGAAGGGAGAGGGGGGAAGAGATACAGGGGAGGGAGAAGCGGAAAAGAGACACAGTGGAGGGAGAGGAAGGAAATGGACACAGGTGAGGGAGAGGTGGGAAAAGAGACACAGGGGAGGGAAGGGGGAAGAGACACAAGGGAGAGTGGGGGAAGAGACACAGGGGAGGGAGAGGTGGGAAAGAGATATGGGTAGGGGGGAGAGACACGAGGTAGGGGGAGGGGGGAAAGAGACACAGGGCAAGTGAGAGGGGGGAAAGAGACAAAGGGGAGGAAGAAGGAGAAAAGAGACACAGGGGAGCGAGAGGGGTGAAACAGACACAGGTGAGGGAGAGGGGGGAAAAGAGACACAAGGGAGGGAGGGGGAAGATACACCGGGGAGGAAGAGGGGGGAAAGAGACACAGGGGAGGGGGGAAGAGACACAGGTGAGGGAGAGGGTGTTCAGGAAAATCCCCATACTCACATGCTCCGAACTCCAGTCATGGTAACAAAAAAACAGAGTCCTCTGGTATTTGTCTCATTATTAGTGTTTATTTAGAAAAAAAATGTGGCTCAGCAAATGCACCCAAAATGGCTGCCACTGATTCACTTACTGGCGACTACTGACAGAGATATATCCAGATACAGTTTTTATATTTGTTTACATAAGACCCATGGTACAGCCCATCTAGCAGCCAATGACATTTTATTTATATATAACATCCAATAAGAATATGACACATACTTTGGTAAAATCTGTGTGTACATCTACTTTAAATGATACACTTGTGCGCAGTAAATAACTCTTATTAGACCTTGGAGATGACTGAAAATTCATATTTGCTATGTCTAGACCTGTGTACTTGTCTCTAACTGAAACTGCCAAGTCATGGGTCATGCAGACGTAACTATTTCATATCTAATGGATTACAATGGAAAAATTCACAAGTGTCAAAAAAGGGATGAACGACTTACATATTTACTAAATAATGTAAAGATATTGGTATTTTCCACAACAAGAGGGGAAAGAGACACAGGAGGGAGTGGGGGGAAAGAGACACAGGTGGGAGTGGGGGGAAAGAGATACTGGAGGGAGTGGGGGGAAAGAGACACTGGAGGGAGTGGGGGGATTGAGACACGGGAGGGAGTGGGGGGAAAGAGACACGGGTGGGAGTGGGGGGAAAGAGACACAGGGGAGGGAGAAGGGGTGAAAGAGACAAAGAGGAGGGAGGGGAAGAGACACAGGGGAGGGGGGAAGAGACAAAGGGGAGGGAGAGGGGGGGAAAGACACTGGAGGGAGTGGGGAGAAAGAAACACAGGGGTGAGAGAGGGGGAAAGTGACACAGGAGGGAGATGGGGGAAAAGAGACACAGGGGAGAGAGTGGGGGGAAAGAGAGACAGAGGAGAGAGGGGGAAAAGAGAAACAAGGGTGGGAGAGGGGGGAAGAGACATGGCAGGAAGTGGGGGAAAGAGACACAGGGGTGAGAGAGGGGGGAAAAGAGACAAGGAGGAGGAAGATGGGGGAAAGAGACAAGAGGGAGGGGGAAGAGACACAGGGGAGGGGCGGGAATAGAGATGAGGGGGGAAAGAGACACAGGGGAGGGGGAGGAAGAGACACCAGAGGGAGGGGGTAAAGAGATACAGGGGGAAGGGGAGAAGATACACAGGGGAAGGGAGAGGGTGGTAAGAGACACAGGGGTGAAAAATGGGAGAGAGGGCAGGGGAAGAGACACAGGAGAAGGAGAGGGGGGCAAAGAGACAAAGGGCAGGGAGAGAGGGGGAAAGAGACACAGGGGAGGGAGAGGGGCTAAAGAGACAAACAACAATACATAAACAGACAGAAAACACAAAGTATAACACTATATCATGCCGTCATTTTTGACGGGCGAGTCGCAAGTAAACATTAATTATGGACATTTGCGGTTATGTTTTTCTACAACAATCACCTCTTATGGTGGGTAGGACATATCCGTCAACACCTAATGGGGCAGATGAGTTGTTGGTGTTGACCATTTGCCGGCTCGTTGGTAGAGTAGAGGCACCTTGCCTTTGATAGAGACCACATGACCATGTCTTTAATCCACAAAGCCCCAGGAACCATCTGGAGGTTGAGTCAAGTGACATACATTGCCCAGTAAATGGGTGTCATTGTAAGAATGCAACAGAAGCTCTATGGACCACTTAATAGCTAGTATTCCAATATCTAATGTGAGCAAGGTCCACTTGGCTTGGCTGCCCTAAATGTATCAATGGCGAAACCTTCAACCCATTAACCTCTAAAAATAGCCCCTTCTTATATTGTATATTATAAGTAAGACATATCCTTAAACACCTCTTATGGGGGGTGTATAAGTTCTAGGTGTCGACAAGTTTTCATCTCACTGGAAGAGAAGAGGGACTTGGTCTCCCATAGAGACCACATGACCATGTCTTTAATGATATTGTATATGAGTGGATCCACAAAGCCCCAGGAACATTCTGGAGGCTGAGTCAACTGGCTTAGACTCCATATTAAATGGGTGTCAGTGAACCAGAAGCTCTATGGACCCCTTGAGATCTGATGTTCCAATATCTAATGTGAGCGCGGTCCTCAACTTGACTGCCCTTAGTTTTGCCAATAGTGTAACCTTCATCCCATTAACCTCTATGGATGGCTTCTTATTATAGTATTATTATTTTTTGCATAGGACATATCCTTCAACAACTCTTATGGGGGATGTGTAAGGTGTTGACCAGTATCCGGCTCACTGGTAAAATAGAGGGTCTTGGCCTTCCATAGAGACCACATGACCACGTCTTTAATGATATTGTATACAAGTGGTTTCACAAAGTCCCAGGAACCTTCTGGATGTTGAGTCAACTAGCATAGACCCCCCACATTAAAATAAACTGTAATTATTTTATGAAAGGAGAATTCAAATTCAGAATATTACTAATTTAAAAAAAAAAAAAAATAAGAAAAAATGCATAATTTCCTTTTTTCAAAAATGTTCTCATAAAATTGTGTTCACCCAATAGTAGGGGCCTCATTCAATTCAGGGCAGTTACTTGCAAGTAAATACCCGATTTGCCACTTTTGAGCTATGTGCTCGAGTAGCTCGACTTTTACCTAGCAATTCAATTGGTCGGGCCCAAAAGTTAGTCCCCCTTCACGATAATCGGAAACCATGCCGTTGGAAGTAAGGATTTAGCCCATAACCCCACTCCGAAGCAGCCGATCGCAATGGAGCCCATCATCGATTCGGACTCCATATGAGAGCACACCAGCAAACCAACCCCATGATGCAGGGGTCCCGATTGGGTCCCCTCATCTATTATTATATTTGTAATGCGCTAACGTATTGCCTAGTGCTATGGAGGGCCCGGTCTTTGAGCTTGGAATCTGGTGTCCATAGTGCTTTCCCCAAAGCACTTTGCAGTCCACGTTAACCCCATGATGCGGGGGTCCCGATCGGGATCCCCTCAGGGTCCCCAGCATTTAAAAATGTCAAAGTCCCCGCTGCGGGGTGTCCCTACATTAACATTAACCCTAAATAAATTGTTGTATTTATTTATGTATTAATTGTAATGTTTCTTTTTTTCTAGGTGTTACCGGACCTAGGGACATTTATGGAGGGCCCTTGTCTGGGACGAAGCAGAGAGGACCATCATTGCTGGAGGGGCATTTGGGCAAGGTAAGTGGTCTACACTTTCTTTTATTGCTGGGTGTTGGTTTTGTTTTTATTTTAATTGTATGTTTTAGTATTTATTGTGAGTAGTATTTTTTTATTTTCATGTAAGTAGTGGGGGGGGTTATTTTCTGTAAGTAGTGGGTGTTTTTATTTTCTGTAATGTTGTTTTTTTGTAATCTAGGTTTTTTTATTTTTTGTAATTAGTCTTTTTTATTTTCCTGTGATTAATGGGGTGATAGGGATTTAATTAGGGGGTTAGGTAGGTAGTGTAGGGATTAATAGGTTAGGGTACGAGTTAGGTAGGTAGTGTAGGGTTTAATAGGATAGGGTTTTACTGGGTCCAGTTAGGGTTAAATAGGTCCAGTTAGGGCTAAATAGGTCCAGTTATGGTTAATGGGGTACAGTTAGGGTTAATGGTGTATAGTTAGAGCTAATGGGGTACAGTTAGGGTTAATTGGGGTAAGTTAGGGTTAATGTGGTATAGTTAGGGCTAATGGGGTATAGTTAGGGTTAATGGGGTACAGTTAGGGTTAATTGGGGTAAGTTAGGGTTAATGGGGTATAGTTAGGGCTAATGGGGTATAGTTAGGGTTAATGGGGTACAGTTAGGGTTAATAGAGTAATGTAGTGCTTAGACTTTGTGTCATGAGGGTCCTGGAGGAAACTTTTAATTTATAAATGCAGTGGCGATCCTGATCAGGACCCCCGCTGCAAGGGTTAATGTAAGGGACACTGCAGTAGTCCCGAAGGGGACCCCGCTGCATGGGGGGGGGGGTAATGTTAGTTGCTGCGGGGGTACTTACTGTACCCGCACGGTATGGGCTTAACCATTTGTGTGCCGCAGCGGGGAATTTGACAGCAAAGGGTTAGTGTAGGTACCCTGCGGGAGTCCCGATCGAGATCCCCGTATTATAGAGGTTTGATTTGGGAGCAGTGGGGAGGATACGTAAGGGCTTTGAAAACCCTTGCAAAACACCTCCTTGGGTCAAGTAACCTGTGGGTCGAGTTTAGCCATTTGTGGGCTTCACGGGAGAGAGAATCGGAGCAATTGAATATCGAAGTTGCGATTTGAGCGCTTAGAACTCTTGTGGCCATGAAATATCAAAGGCTTTGAGGGAAGTAAGCTGCGATTTGAAGAATCGCAATGGATAGTAGCGCGCACCAAGTAACCCAATCGGGGCCCACAACTAGGAGGCAATTGAATAGCTAAGTAACTTGCTCTCTCCACTTGTGGGCCTGGATCTCCAAAAAGTAGCATTTCAATGAGGCCCTAGGTATTTAATAATTAATTGAATTCCAGTATTCCCCACTATAGAAAAAATAAATAATTGGTATATTTCCTCTTTCAAATATTTTGGCCATTCTTAAAGCAGTTTATAAAGTAATTAATTATCTTGATTTTTCTTCACCATTTGAGAAAAAATAAGTAAAGAATAGCTGATTTTTTATATATTATTATTTTAACAATATTATGATCACCTGATATTATTTCTTATACTTGTTTTTCATGACATTTTTCACAAAGAAAAAAAAAAATAATATAAAATATAAATATAAAATATTAATAATTTCACAGTTTCAGTGACAATAAAAATAAAGTCATGTAATCAAATTTTTTTTTTATTTCCTTTTTATATTTTTGAATACATTTAATTTTAATTTGTTGTTTGTAATTTGTCATTCCACCTAATTTCAAACAATATTATGGGAAGAAATTAGATATTTGTATAGTATTCAGCTTTGTAAATCAGTCTAACATTACTATTATAAGCAAACTATGAATATTTTTATCTGGTTGTTAAAATCTTTGTATTTTATCCACCTTAATTAATTAGTTGAAATTTTCGTTTTTCAAATGTTATCAGTCTCTGAATGTTTTGATCAATTCATTACAAAAATAATATGGGGTTACTTAAATATGATTGATATATGTTATGGGGTAATTAAATTAATTTAACTAAAATGAATTACATTAATTTAAAATTAGCTGTAAGGGTGACAGTTAAATAAGTATTTTTAATTTGAAAAAATATAGGAAAATAATTCTGTTCCTGCATAAAATGTTATCAACTTCACAAAATATTGATCACCAAACTGTAGCAATTTTATATTAGAGAATAAAATATCTTTACATAAGGAGACAAACAAACTCAATTTAGAAAAATCGGGCCCATTCCTCTTTCAAATTTGTATCAATTTGTTGTAAGATTTTTGGGCAACCTCCAAATTGACTGATTATCCTATTTTTCTTTCTTTTATTTTTTTTTGCACTATTTTTATTTTTGGTTTTTCCTTTTTTTTTTTGCCAAGGAGAGGGAGAAAAGGAGAGATTTATAAGTTTCTATCCATAGACAAGTTGAACTATTTATCCCACAATGCCCCAGGCCATTTGAGAGGACTGGACAATGATTTTAGCATTTGTTTAGAGAGTAATTGTGTGATAATCTACTAAACAGTTGTTGGTTTTTAATTGGTGCATAGCTCCAAGGCACACTGAATATTCCAATTTTATGCAAGGCCCACTTGTTGCCCCCTAAATTCAGTTTATTGTTTATTTTTCCAGATATATTTTTGCTACCTTGGTAATGGTTTGACCGAGGAACCATGAATGAAGACCTGTATATCCATTGTCTATCTTAAAAATCAATAAAAGTAATATCCCAATAACTAATATAAAAATTATAATTCTCTATTTTACTGAAAAAATATAAAAACATAAATAATTTCCTCTTTTAAATATTTGGCACTATGGACAACTGAATTGTAGATACAAATACATTATTTAATAATTACCCCCTTGATAAATAGATGTTTCATTTTTTATCTACTAAGTTTATTGATTATCTAATTTGGGAAATATATTTTTTTTTAATTTGGGTTGACCAACATAAACTCCAACCTTCTTGGCTTTTTTTATATGTGTATAAATCAAAATATTAATGAGTTGATTATTGACATAGAACAATAAAGTGTTTGTTGATGGATTTTTGCTCAAGCTGCACTGTGATTGTTAATTATACTTAATGAATTAGTTGAAATTTTCTTTTTTCAAATGTTTTTGATGTCAATTAAAAACAGTTTATGTGATACCAAGTAATATAACCATTTGTTTTTCTCTCATATTAACCGATTTTGAAGAGGCGTGAATTTTTTAAGATATTTCAAGAATAAGCCATCAATTTCTATTTTTTTTATTTTAGGTACTTAAAAAAAAAATAGAAAAAAGAAAAAAAATTACATTTTGAGGGAGGAGGAAATCCATCATATTCCTTTATTTTTATTAGTAATTTTTTTTTTTATAAATCTAAATTGTATTATAGTTACATAGTTACATAGGCCCTCATTCAATTACAGTTTGGCCAATTGAATAGGGCTCTAAATAAGCACATAACATATATTTTTTAAAGAAGTTTTTAGTTAGTAAGCATCTATCCAAAAGCAAGGTTTTCAACAACTTAAAATGTATTAAAAAAAAATATGCTATGTGCTTATATAGAGCCCTATTCAATTGGCCAAATCACAATTGAATGAGGCCCATAGTAATTAAGGTTGAAAAAAGACTTTCCGTCCACCAAGTTCAACCTTTTAAGATCTCCTCTGATCTGCAATATGTGGGTTAGTTAATAATTAATTAGTTGTTAATTAATTGTTAATTAATTATAACTCAACAATTCATTTTTTTTATTTTACTTAACAATTAAGTCTGTCCAAATAATACTATATTGTTAATTATAATTTAAATTAAAAACACCTATATGATAGTGGTTAACATTACCACATAATAAATAGATATTATAAAGTGATTTTAATTAATTTTATAAAAATATATATTTTTGTACAAATTTTTTTAAGATTTTTCCCAAAAAGTAAAAAGATATATTTCCAGTTTTTCGGTTGGTGAAAATATTTTTTTAAGAAAATGTTTATTTGTAGGTTAATGTGAATAAATGTATTAATGTTCAAAACAAATATACATTACCAATTGTTTAATTTATTTTTCCCAAACATACAAAAATATATTTCTTAAGAAAAATGACTTTTTTTATTTGTAAGTCAATGTAAATAAATGTATTGTTTTTTAAAAAAATCTATATATATATTACAATGTTTTTTATCGTTTTAATAGATTTTTCCCAAATGTACAAAAATATATTCTCAGTTTAATGGATGGCAAAAAAAAATTCATTAAAATTTACAATTTTATGATTTTCATTTGTATGAATAAATGTATTCATTTTATATATATATATATATATATATATATATATATATATATATATATATATATATATATATATATACAGTATATATTTATATATATATATATATATATATATATATATATATATATATATATATATATATATATATATATATATATATATAAAACCAATGATTTTTATCATTTTTTATAGATTTTTCCCAAATGTACAAAAATAAAGTTTATTAAAAAAGTTAATATGAATAAATGTATACATTTTTTTTTTAAATATATATATTAACAATTTTTTTTAATCATTTTTTTTTAATTGATTTTACCCAAACAAATAAAAATATATTAACAATTTTATAGTTGGTAAAAATATATATTGTTTTTGTAAATTAATGTAAATAAATGTATGATTTAATAATAATTATAATAATACTAATGTAAAAATATTACCCGACCATTGTCTTCATAGTAGACACCCCTCCTTATAAACCCACCTCCCAATATTCTTGGTCCCATCCAATCAAGATATCCAGACTGTGTTTCATTGTAATGGTTTAATGATATTTCACACAATTTTTATATAATAATAATAATAATAACAATAATATTACAATTCAAGTCTATTGGGGTGATGGTAGGGACCCCCCTCTTCTAACCTGCTCATTAGTTTTGATTTTTTTCCTTTGAGCAAAAGAAATTCCAACACAACACATGAGGGTTTTATTTGATACACAAAAATGCATTAAAAGGGACAAAAGTCTATTCTGTAGGATTGAGGATTTTCCAGTTGGGTGGGGAAGAGAAAAACAAAACAAAAAACAAACAATATTTTACAGAATAAATTAAATGTTCAGAACACTGAATCTTGAAAGATTATTGGTTAGTGACTAATTCCAACAATTATCAAATCAATTTATCAGACGGGTTGTGATAGTCTGCAAGGGTTGTGTTACCATCAGATAGGCTCCATTTCGTGGCTATACTTATTAATAAACCCCAGTATGGCTTAATCTTGGTTCCTCAAGGATATTATCCAACCATGAAGAGTTGACCATAGGCAAATTCCTGATTTTTTTATTAATTCAGAAGATATCTCTGTCAAGACTCAAGACCTCTTCATAATTCCAGATAGAAGGTTATTAACCTTTTGGATCAAGGTTAATAACTACTATATTCATTGGACATTATTGGAAAATACTGACTATGGTGATGTCAACTCATTTTGGTGGACTTATCTTGAAGACCATATCATCTAATCTTTGGTGGCCTGTTCTACTTTAGAGGCCTAAAGCTCACTGAAATGAAATGTACAATAGATGAGTCTCCAATCATGTGGATAACAATTCTCAAAATCATGGCTGGTGGTATCACAACTTCAAAGTGCTTTTAACTAGATATCCTTTGTCAGAAAAGCCACCCATCTAACTTTTCCAGATTTTCTACACCATCACCTGATATATAAATATTCCAACAACAAAATATATCTGCGTGCTAATATATGAGAAAAATAAGAAAATGGTTTCCTTTCCTAGTCGTCTTGGGACTCTACAGTTCTTTCTAAGTGACCAGACCTAAACATTTTAGGAATTTGCATGGTCTCCCACTATAAAAGTCATGCTCGCCCCTGAACCATGGTTTTTCTAGAGGTGCAGAGATACAGTTGATGGTGATGATGGATCCTCTCTCTGTGGCTTACAAGACCTGGAATTTCCATGAACTTTGGTCTTTATAGTCCAGGCAGTCAGTGGCATTGAAATTAAGCTTCCAAGAGGCAGTTTGGTCTTTGTAGTCTAGGCAATCAACCGAGGTGAAGCCAAGGCTGGATGCTCCGTACCCCTGAGCGGAGAGGGATGCTGGGGACTGGCTGAGGTGGCTACCCATGGTAGAAGTAGCGATTGGACTCAATGTTGCTCCTGTGGCTGAGAGCTGAGGGTGCATGGGAGATAGGTATGAGCCACAGTCCAGCCCTGTGAAATATGAAGATGATCCTCCATAGCTTTGGGTGTAGGCAGGTGCCTGACTGTAGGTCATGGGATACCCAGCTGATCTTTGCATGCATGGAGTCGTACCAGCAGAGAGAGGATCTGGAATGGGGGATATGGAGGCTGGGCTCCAGATAGAGACAGTGGCGCTGGCCGTTGAGCTTGGGGTTACCGCTGTACCAGGTGGTGGAGGGCTATACTGCCCATTTGTACTGGCTTCTGAGTTAGTTTCTCTAGCTGGAGATGTCTTCTTCTTGGCTGGACGAGGTTTGGCCTGTCCACTGCTTTGCTGTTGTTGCTGGCGACATTTAGCCCTTCTGTTCTTGAACCAAACCTAAGAGAGCAAAAAAGACACAAAGTGGGTTAGTCACCGGATACTTGGTTAACCCTGGCCTGATCTGCAGAAGACCATAACAACGTAGACATTGGCTTAGACCACTTTCCTCAATTTGAAAGTCGGAACTTCATGGGTTTGAAGGTTGTGGGCTCTACAAAATGTCTTCCTAATTAATTAATCTAGTAATAATTAGTACACCTAATTAATGTTGGCAGAAATATCTCACCTGTACACGTGATTCTGGTAGATTAATTTTCAGAGCCACCTCTTCCCTCATAAAGATGTCAGGGTATCGTGTCTTTGCAAAGAGGGCCTCTAAAATATCCAACTGGGCCCTAGTAAAGGTAGTTCTCTCTCTTCGTTGCTTTCTAGGGGTGGCTGAGGGTAGAATAAAGAGAGAGTGTTAGGATTATGGATAGAGAGAATGTGAGGAACATGGGTGGAGAGATGCAGTAGACATTGAGAGGCAATATAAATAATATAAGAGAGATAAATGGTGGAGGGGAGAGAAAATGGCAGAACAAAAAAAAAATTCATGAAAGAAACGGTGGGGGCGAGGAAAAAATGGGGGAACAAAATATAAGGAATGGTGGGAAGAGGACACAAACGGAGGAACAAAATAAAGTAATAATATAAGGAATGGAGGCAGTAAGACAAAAATGGTGTAATAAATAAAGCAATAATATAAGGAATGGTGGGGGGAAAGACAAAAATGGTGGAATAAAGAAAGAAATAATATAAGGAATGGTGTGGGAAGGACAACAATGGCGGAACAAAACAAAGTAATAATATAAGAAATGGTGGGGAGAGGACAGAAATGGAGGAACAAAATATAGTAATAAAGGAATGGTTTGTCATACTTAAATCATATTAGTAAAAATTAGTATTTTTTTTATTTTTTGTCTTATGTTTTGCTCAATTTTAATTGATTTTCTCAATATTTATATGTCATTATCCATATATTTTGCATTATATATTATTATAAAATTACTTAATTATAGTGACCTGTAAAATAATTCTAAGGCACAAATATGTGATAATGAAATAATATGTATACTATTAATTAATTGAGCAAGATAATAAAAAAAATAATAATAATTAAATCAGGACTTAGCTAAAAACAAAAATATATTTATAAAATAATAATTTCCATTCAATACACAAAATCATTAATAATCTAACTTAATAACCATTAATTTACATGAAAATAACACATATTTATTTGTATTGTTGAAAGAAATATCCATTTTTGTATTAGAATCAGAATTTTAATATTTATTTCAATTTTATTTAGCAGTGTTTTTATTTAAATAAAAATTTTTACGCCTACAATGAAAAAGTAAAGTTTGGATATGTTGTTTTATTTTAATATCAGTTATATATTTTATTAAAATAATAGCTTGCAATACTACAATAATTGGTCACAAATAAAAAAAAATGATTAAATCAAAATAAATGTATTTATTTAAATTAAAATAATATATATATATATATATATATATATATATATATATATATATATATATATATATATATACAATTCTTATAAAATATTATTCTTAGCAAAAAAACAAAGAAAAAAAAATATATGTCTTTTTTTTATATAAGAAGACTATTAATTTAAATAACATTTCTTACTGACTAAACAATATAGAGAGGGTGTTATTTAATTATGTTTTAAATGTAAATAATTGAATAATTTAATTATTTGTTTTTTTCCCTTTAATACATTTCTCAATACTACGTCACATAAAAAAGTCTCCATAAGTTAATACATTATACATTTTCTTGTATGGAGTACATTACAAGAGTCTTCCTCAAGAATATTCTCTTGTAGATAAGACTGTTATGCGTTAGAAGACAATAAAATGGTACTTACTCGGGTATCCAACAGCTGAGTGGAGAAGATCCATCCCAGTACCAGCCAAGGTCAGTCCGTTGACTGCGTAATGTGGTTGTTTAATGTAGGACATCATTTCAGAGAACGAGATGTGTGGGGGCTGGATTGTTTTGGTGGTTATGGGGTTGCCCCTCTTCTTTAGGTAAGAAAGTTCCTTGGGTTAAGGCCAAATGTCTTCTCAATCGATCCTACAAGGATAAGACACCAGAGATGTTCACAGGATCCAAGGTGAAATTTGAAGATTGAAGGATCTTGGTGGTCAACTGTTGATATCCAAAGTCCAAGATACTTACTGACTAGAAGTGTCTCCAGTATGTGCTTTAAACCTCTCCCTCCAGACCCTGGGTTAATTAAATCAAACTTGCCTGGCACTCTCCACCCCCATTAAAACCTCCCCTACAGGTCCTCCACACACCCGCCCCTTTGGAGAATTAACAAGGGCTTGAGGTGGGGTAAAACACAACAGCTAAGAATAGGCTAATAATGTTAATTTGATAACAAATAAACAAACAATCAGTCAATCAACAATGTATAGGGGGTGGCCTGAAAGTCCTCAAAACTCTTTTGGGAAGATATCTAATACATTATTTTTTTTAAAGCAATCGTAAATGATAACACATCGAAAGGTGTGTTTTTTTTAAAATAGTTATTAATCAATTATTATTTGTTTTTATTAATGTCTTTATTTTTATTTATTGTGTTTCAACAACACAATAAAAAATATATTGAGGCCCTTTGGATATTTATAAGGAATTTACAATATTTTTTGAAAATCACTAAATATATTTTTATGGAATTTTTGTGGTAGGTTTATCTGTAGATTTAGGATTTTAAGTAATAAATAATTTTAAATTGTATAGATTGAAATAACATAAACAAATATCTTGAAGATCTTTTGATATTTCTAAGGAATTTCCAAAATATAAATATGAGGTTTTTTTTTATATGTATAAGGAATTTCCCCCCAAAATAGTTTACAAATAACTATATATATTTTAATTCAGACCTTTATTTTAGTTTCTTTTTTCAATTTTGTATTTTATGTTCTAAATCAATTTGTATTGTAAAGATTTCAATAAATAAAAAAATAAAAACATAATTAAAAAAATATATATTGAGGTTTTCTAGATATTTACAAGGAATTTCCAAAAGAAAATCATTTACAAATCACTCTTTAAATTTCGTTATAAATTAATTTTTTTTTAGTAAATTGAGTATTTTAGGTTATAAATTGATTAAAAATATATATATATATTGAGGTCCTTTGGATATTTACAAGATATTTCCAAAAATAATGTGTTGGAAATCACTAAATTTAGTTTCATGGTGGAAAATTCTAAAATGTACCCAAAACCTAAAATTTTACCTCAAACTTCTCATCATATTGAGGTTTTATGGATATTTAAAAGGGATTTGCAAAAAAAAGTATGTGTTTTTGAAAACAATAAATTGAGTTTCCTGGCGGAAAATTTAAAAATGTACCTAAAACCTAAAAGTTTACTCCAAAACTCCCCACCACTGATAGTCAAATGTTCCTCTTAGTGAGTAGACCCCAGGAGAGTAATGATACAGAACAAAAGACATCTCATTGGGAACTCGGTCTAACAAAAGTGGCTATTTATTATGCAAATATTATTCAATGTGTCCCCAGCTAATGTCCCATTACACCGTTTTTTTGTTTGGATGTCACCAAGGGAGTGTTAATTACATTGCTAATTAGGTAAACATTAATTGAGGATCAGCTGATGAGCTTGGCCAAGATAAGATCTCCACTGGTAATCTTATCCATCCCCCATCTATCTGATCACCCTGGGGGTCAATGTCTTTCAGTCAATGTGAGGTATCATCCCTAAGTTGTTTAATTAATTAATTAATTAATAAAAGTCTTATTATTAAACAATCACCCTCCCATTTCCTTTATGATAATCCAGGTGGCACTTGGTTGATTGACCATATAATGAATTGGTGGCCTTGAGTTGGTTCTTGATACAGCCTAAGAATTCACTGGGTTTTGAAGACCACCAACTTGAAGACTTCTACATGAGTTTCTGGGATTTGTTGGAGTCCATATTGTGTATTATTTCCCATGGTGATCTATTCTTATACATCCCAACTCAACCCAAGTCAACCTGGCCACATGGTAGTATCCATTCTACTTTACATCACTTTACCCACTTTCCTATCTTTAAGTTTCCACATTTTACTCCATTTTAGTCACCTTTTCTCTTACAGTATGTTTTTATCTATCATTTTCCTTTGCCCCTTCCTTCTTTCTCTTCATTTCTTAGATATTCTTATTTTTTAAGCGGTTTTCTTTATTAGGTTTATTTTTTGTTCCTCTTTTCATTTTTACTTTTCGTTTTTTCTTTCGAAGCAATATTTAATTTTCTTTCTTTCTTTTCTCTCCCCTCCCTCATTGTTTCTTTTCACCCTTCTCCATCCCTCTGTCTTTCTTTTCTTCTTTCCATCTCTCTTCCTTTCTCTTCCTCATTGTTTCTTTCTGTCTTTGTTTCTTTCATCTCTCTTCCTCTCTCCCTCTCCCTTGTTTCTTTCTTTCTTCTCTCTCCCATCTCTCTGTCACCCCCTCTCTTTCTTTCTTATCTCTTCCTCTCTCCCTCATTCATTCTTTCTTTCTTCTCTCCCTCTCTCTCTCCCTCATTGTTTCTTTCTTTCTTTCTTTCCATCTTCCCCTCTCTCTCTCTCTTTCTCTCTCCTTTCTTTCATTATTCCTTTCTTTTTTCTCTCTCATTTTCTTATTCCCTTTATTTTCTCCTTCTATCCCCACCTGTATTTCCCCCACTTCTATATACCCCTAGTGTTGTGTATACAGTACACAGAATATCAGATATCCCCCAACCCACATTATACAGGCCCCTGTTGTCCTCTTTGTGCAGTTTGTGTATTTTGCATTAATTAAACATTTCCATATAAAAAGGTATATAGACCTAATGTAGATAAGGGAGGGGGCTCCTCTCATTCCATGTATTTACATGTAATTAGTGTGAAGTTCGCCTACCACTTAGCCCTGGAAATAGTCTGCTCCCTGAGATACAATTAAGAAGTCATTAACACCTTGCTAATTACTTCCCACTGTCCTGGAGAGTGCTGGAATTTGTCTGGCCCATAATTGGAAAATAAATAAATAAATATAAATAAATAAATAAATAAATGAATATATATATATGTGTGTGTATATATATGCCCCTACAATTATGTAGGGGAAAAACTCCAGTAACATATTACTAAAAAGATTCTAAGAATGAATATCTTACATGAAATGCCTATTTTGACCTAAACAAAAATACATTGTAATCAAAAAATAACTATGGAAATAAAAAGGTGAAAACAGATTATAAGAAATAGTATATTGATTTAAACAAAAAAATAGATTTTGTGCATATGCTGTCAATAATAAAATAAATAAAACAAATAAGTAATAATATATAATGGTTACAGGTAAATTTATGTTTTTTTTATATTAATTTAAAAATACTTTTTTGTTTTAATTGCACTAATAAAAAATATAAAAAAATAAATGACAAATATAACAAATATAAAAATATATCTAAAAAATGCAAAAAAACTATAAAACATAAAAAATAAATAAATATATATAAAAAAAAAATAAAAATATAAAAAATTATAATATATATTGGTTAGAGTAAAAATTATGTTTTTATAAATATATTGAAAAATAGCATTTTTTTAATTGCAGTAATAAGAATGATAAAAATATAAATAAAAAATATATTAAATATAAACAATGAATAAAAACAATATATAAAAAAATATAAAAATAAAGAAAAATATAAAAAAGGAATAACTGATAATATACATTGTTTAGAGGAAAATGTATGCTTTATGATATTTGTTAAAAATAGCATATTTTCAATTGCATTATTAAAAAATCAAAAAAATAAATAAATATAAAAAATATAAGAAATAGTAAAATAAAAAATAAAATATTTATAAAAATAAAGGAAACACAAAAAAAATATATAAAAAGTTAGTTAAAAAATATTTTAAAAAAATCCTTCTCAATATTTATACCCACCATAGATCCCACTGGTATGTGCGGGGGGAGGGGGGTCAAGAACAGACTGACCTATATGTAATAGGGAGGGCATGTGACCTGTTACACAACCTGTTGTTATCTATCTATCCCTCTATCTATCTATCTATCTATCTATCTATCCATCCATCTTATATATATATATATATATATATATATATATATATATATATATATATATATATATATATATATATATATATATATATAGATATTATCCTTACCTGCCTGCACCTTCCCAGAAGTTTCCACAGTAATACTCAGTCCTTGCGTATGCTGCAAAAAAGCACAATAACACTGTGTTATGTTTGAGTGGCCCCTACCCAGAATTCCACGTATAAATCCCCCCAGTGAAAACAACACAAGTCTGACCCCATTACAGACAGGAGAACAAGGGGGCATTCACTGGCCTGGCATGGGTTAATGGGGGCGATTATCAGAGATTATTGGAGCAGCATCACGATGGGATTAATATGTGATAAAGGAGCCTTGTGAGAGGGGGGTGAGGGAGGCTTAACCCTTAGTATGACTGGGGCCTATCTATCTATCTATCTATCTATCTATCTATCTATCTATCTATCTATCTGTCTATCTATCTATCTATCTATCCCTCTATCTATCTATCTATCTATCTATCTATCTATTTCTTTCTATCTATCTATCTATCTATCTATCTATCCATCTATCCCTCTATCTATCTATCTATCTATCTATCTATCTATCTATCTATCTATCTATCTATCTATCTATCTATCCTATTTATATCTATCTGTTTCAATCTATCTATCTATCTATCTATCTATCTATCTATCCTATTTCTATCTATCTATCTATCTATCTATCTATCTATCTATCTATCTATCTATCTATCTATCTATCCTATTTATATCTATCTGTTTCAATCTCTCTATCTATCTATCTATCTATCTATCTATCTATCTATCTATCTATCTATCTATCTATCTATCTATCTATCTATCCTATTTATATGTATCTGTTTCTATCTATCTATCTATCTATCTATCTATCTATCTATCTATCTATCTATCTATCTATCTATCTATCTATCTATCTAGCTATCTATCCTATTTATATCTATCTGTTTCAATCTATCTCTCTCTCTATCTATCTATCTATCTATCTATCTATCTATCTATCTATCTATCTATCTATCTATCTATCTGTTTATACATGAAATCACTATTTTTCCTCGTTTTCACCTAAAACCCTTGTTTGTTAGACTTAGATCCCCTCTCCTGGGATATTCCTGGGGTGCAGGGGGATTATTGGGGGATCAGTGAAAGATTATTTCAGTTTCATCCTTTTCTCAGGAAACACAATCTTAAAATCACGTTAACATACTGAGCCAAGACTGGGTATTAGATTGTAAGCTCTGTGGGACAGGAATCCTTTCGCTTGATTATTAAGCTAGAATAATATAAAAAAAATATTTCCTTTATTTTTATATATTCTAATATATATATATGTATATATATATATATATATATATATATATATATATATATATATATATATATATATATAACACAAATGTACTATTTATTATATATATATATATTATATTATACTATCAGTTCAAAGTATAACTTAAAAAATACAAGTACATTTACAAGTTTACCAAAGTTTTATACATTATAAATGTTATTCCAACTTTTTTTCACTAGATTTCAGAAAATGTAAATACATTATTTTCTAAATTTTAATATGATGTAAGAAAATACAAACCACAGAGATTATGAAATATATTAATATATATAAAATATCTAAACTTCATTGAGTTTCTTTATCAACTTGAACTAATTTAACCAAAGCAAAAATAAATATAAACTTAAAATGCCAATAAAAAATAAAATTACTGACAAAAATATTATTTTGTTAAAAATTGCAATCTTTTTTATATAAATATGTTCTGATTTCTTGATTTTTTTTAAACATTTGAACTAAAAAGTGATGCATCCAGATACATTATTTTCTGAATTCTAATAAAAAAAAAAAGTTAAAATATGTAAATAAGAAAAATTCAAATATATTCAGAATGAAACAAGTGAGGAAAGGTAAAAAAAACTAGAAATCAGTAAAAGAAAAATTAAAAATCCTTGAAAAGAAAAAAGGTAAAAAAATTAGAAAGCTGTAAAAAAAAGTAAAAAATTATTCAGAATGGGAAAAGGTAAAACAAAAAAAATAAAAAGATATACAAATTTAAAAAAACTCAAAATGAGAAAAAGGTGAAAAAAGTGGAACGATTTAAAAAATGGAAAAATACACAGAATGAGAAAATGTAAAAAAAAATAGAAATATATAATTGTTTTTTAAATATTCAGAATGAGGATAGGTAAAAAAAAAATAGAAAGATTTAAAAAATGTAAAAAGAAGTCAAGGTAAAAAAATTAGAAAGCTGTAAAAAAGTTAAAAATTATTCAGAATGAGAAAAGGTAAAAAAATAAAAAAATACTCAAATTGAGGAAACTAATTTTGAATGTGTCAAAATAAAAATAAAAAATAACATAACATATATAACACCTACAAATGTATATACAAATAGATATTTGCTTAATATTTGTTATAACCAAATTAATTTTATATCATTAAATCTTGTCTTCAGGAAATTTTTCTTGACATTCCCAGGTAAATTGATTAAATTAAAACTTATGTTTACAAAAATTTAACAAACTCTATTTAGTCATGACATGGATTTAAATAATTACTAAATATTATAAAAATGTAATTTTAATATATTATAAAGGAATCAAGCTCTTGGTTGGTAGATACTGAAAAGTTTGCCACTTTAAGGAATTTCATTTTGTTATCTACCTGTCAGGACCTTTTTATAATGGAATTAAAAAAAAATCCAATAAGACTATGACTTGGAACTATGAATAATTTAATTTATACCATGGAGATATATATATATATATATATATATATATATATATATATATATATATATATATATATATATATTCCTCTCTATTTCCTCTGTATTTTAGCTTTCTGATGGTAGAGGAGCGAGGTAGTGTAGTTGTCAAGATTATAAAACACATTCCTAGAAGGTACAAACTTCATCATGAAACCAGTGACAGAGAACTGTGAGAGAGCCGAGTGTGTGCAGATATCTCCTTTCTGTATGTGTAAATTAATACATGTATATGTATATATAATATACATTTATATAAATAGATACATATGAAAAATATATATAAAGATATATATATATATTTTAAAAATATTGTGGTCTATCTATCTATCTATCTATCTATCTATCTATCTATCTATCTATCTATCTATCTATCGATCGTTCCTCCACTCCTCCAGTATGTGTAACTTTGGAGAATTCCGGACCCTCCACCATTTGTTTTATTCCGCTCCAGGATCCCTTAATCTAGATCATTCCGAGCTGTATTATCGGGTAAGAACTTTAAATCATTAGACATAATTTTATCAGGAGGCTAAACCTCTCTGTTTTAAATCTGGATCAGATAGATCCCTTGGGTAGAAATAAAACCCGAGTGGAGGGCACGGGGGATGCACACTCACCTCGGAGCCAGAGAGCGAGGAACTTCACAAGAAGAAGAAGGAGAAGGTCTACTTGGTGGCCACCACACCAGACGTCCAAGGAAATATAAGAAAGCGTGGAGTTACCATCTTTAAGTCGTAGGTAGGGTGATGTCACTGGTGGTTGTGTGAATTTCACTGGTTAATACGAGGAGTGTGGCCGAGGTGGCGGAGGGGGTGTGCCAAGAGAAGGAGGAGGGCAAGAGTCCTGGATGGAGGTGACTTTGCCGAGATGGCCACCACAGCTTGTTGACTTAATCCCGAGATGACATGTCTGGTCCAATTAGTACTTATCCCTCGAGACAACTTGCTGACAATTCATGTGGAGGGGGAAGGGAGGGGTGGCAGATGTCCCAGAGGACAGAGCTGGTGACTAACTCAGTGGGGTGTTGGTGGAGGGGGGCAGATGGTGGCTGGTCAAGACTGGTGGTCGCCCATCTGGGTTCAATAGATGTAGAGCGTTTGGAGATTATGGGCACGCGTCCTGTGTAAATGACAACCTACTCTACGAGAAATAGACACCATCTCTGACCCTCAATTCTGGCCCACCCAACTCTGACCCTCAACTCTGACCCACCCAATGCTCAGCCACATAACTCTGACCCAACTAACTGTAACCCACCAACACTCACCCACCTAACTCTGACCCAACTAACTCTGACCCTCAACTCTGACCCACCTAACGTTCACCCAACTAGCTCTGACCCTCAACTATGACCCACCCAACACTCACCCACCTATCTCTTACCTACCTAACTCTGACCCTCACCTCTGACCCACCCAATGCTCACCCACCTAACTCTGACCCCTAACTGTGACCCAGCCAACTCTGACCCAACTAACTCTGACCCACCCAACACTCACCCACCTAACTATGACTCAACTAACTCTGACCCCCCTAACTTTGACCCCTCAACTCTGACCCACCCAACTTTCACTCACCCAACTCTGACCCATCAACTCTGACCCCCCAACTCTTACCCACCTAACTCTGACTCACCTAATTCTGACCCACCTAACCCTGACTCACTTAACTCTGACCTACTTAACTTTGACTGACCTAACCCCGACCCACCTAATGCTCACCCACCTAACTCTTATCCACCCAACACTCACCCACCTAACTCTGACCTACCTAACACTGACACACCCAAATCTTACCCACCCAACTTTCGCTCACCCAACTCTGACTCATCCAACTCGACCATCACACTCTGACCCACCTAACTCTGACCCCCCAACTCTGACCCACCTAACTTTGACTCACTTAACTCTAACCCACCCAACGTCCACCCACCTAACTCTGAACTACCCAACGCTGACCCACCCATCTCTTATCCACCCAACAATCACCCACTTAACTCTGACCTATCTAACACTGACCCACCCAAATCTTACCCACCAAACTTTCACTCACCCAACTCTACCAACCAAACTCTGACCCACCTAACTCCGATCCCCCAACTCTGACCCACCAACTCTGATCCATCTAACTTTGAACCACATAACTCTTACCCACCTAACTCTGACCCACCCAACTCTTACCCATCTACCTTTCACTCATCCAACTATAGGGCCCTGGTGCACTGCACCATCAGCACCACTTGTAGATCCGTTCCTGGTTGTTATTATAAGACCCACCTAACTCTGACTCACCTAACTCTGACTGCCCAACTCTGACCTACCCAACTCTGACCCACCTAACCCTGACTCACCCAACTCTGATCTACTTAACTTTGACTCACTTAACTCTAACCCACCCAACTCTGACCTACTTAACTTTGACCCACTCAACTCTGACCCACCCAACTTTCACTCACCCAGCTCTGAGCCATCAAGCCTAACCCACCCAAATCTGACCTACCCAACTTTGACCAACTCAACTCTGACTCCCAACTCTGACCCACCTAACCCTGACCCACCCAACTCTGATCTACTTAACTTTGACTCACTTAACTCTGAACCACCCAACTCTTACTTACCCATCTTGCACGCACCCAACTCTGACCCATACAACTCGACTAACCCAACTCAGACCCACCAACTCTGACCCTCCAACACCTACCCACCTAACTCTGACCCACTCAACTCTGACCCACCCAACTTTCACTCACCCAACTCTGACCCATCAAGCCTAACCCACCCAAATCTGACCTACCTTTGACCCACTCAACTCTGACTCCCAACTCTGACCCACCTAACTCTGACTCACCTAACTCTGACCCACCTAACCCTGACTCACCCAACTCTGATCTACTTAACTTTGACTCACTTAACTCTAACCCACCCAACGGCCACCCACCCAACTCTTACCCACCCAACTCAGACCCACCAACTCTGACCCCCCCAACACCTACCCACCTAACTCTGACTCACCTAAGTCTGACCCACCTAACCCTGACTCACTTAGCTCTGACCTACTTAACTTTGACTGGCCTTACTCTGATCCACCCAATGCTCACCCATCTAACTCTGACCCACCCAACACTCACCCACCTAACTCTGAACTATCCAACGCTGACCCACCCAACTCTTACCCACCCAACTTTCACTTACCTAACTCTGACCCATCCAACTCGACCACCTAACTCTGACCCACCCAACAATCACCCACCTTACTCTGAACTAACCAACGCTGACCCATCCAACTCTTACCCACCAAACTTTCACTCACACAACTCTGAACCATACAACTTGACTAACCCCACTCTGACCCACCAACTCTGACCCCCAACTCCTACCCACCCAACGTTGACCCACGTAACTCTTACCCACCTAACTCTTACCCACCCAACTTGCACTCACCCAACTGACTTATACAACTTGACTTACCCAACTTAGATCCATCAACTCTGACCCCCGCAACACCTACCCACCTAACTCTGACTCACCTAACTCTGACCCACCTAACCCTGACTCACCCAACTCTGATCTACTTAACTTTGGCTCACTTAACCCCTACCCAACCAACGGCCACCCAACTCTTACCCACCCAACTTGCACGCACCCAACTCTGACCCATACAACTTGACTAACCCAACTCAGACCCACCAATTCTGACCCCCCCAACACCTACCCACCTAACTCTGACTCACCTAACTCTGACCCACCTAACCCTGACTCACTTAGCTCTGACCTATTTAACTTTGACTGGCCTTACTCTGATCCACCCAATGCTCACCCATCTAACTCTGACCCACCCAACAATCACCCACCTAACTCTGAACTATCCAACGCTGACCCACCCAACTCTTACCCACCCAAATTTCACTTACCTAACTCTGACCCATCCAACTCGACCACCTAACTCTGACCCACCCAACAATCACCCACCTTACTCTGAACTAACCAACGCTGACCCATCCAACTCTTACCCACCAAACTTTCACTCACACAACTCTGAACCATACAACTTGACTAACCCCACTCTGACCCACCAACTCTGACCCCCCAACTCCTACCCACCCAACGTTGACCCACGTAACTCTTACCCACCTAACTCTTACCCACCCAACTTGCACTCACCCAACTGACCTATACAACTTGACTTACCCAACTTAGATCCATCAACTCTGACCCCCCCAACACCTACCCACCTAACTCTGACTCACCTAACTCTGACCCACCTAACCCTGACTCACCCAACTCTGATCTACTTAACTTTGACTCACTTAACTCTAACCCACCCAACGGCCACCCACCCAACTCTTATCCACCCAACTTGCACGCACCCAGCTCTGACCCATACAACTCGACTAACCCAACTCAGACCCACCAACTCTGACCCCCCCAACACCTACCTACCTAACTCTGACTCACCTAACTCTGACCCACCTAACCCTGACTCACTTAGCTCTGACCTACTTAACTTTGACTGGCCTTACTCTGATCCACCCAATGCTCACCCATCTAACTCTGACCCACCCAACACTCACCCACCTAAATCTGAACTAGCCAACGCTGACCCACCCAACTCTTACCCACCCAACTTTCACTTACCTAACTCTGACCCATCCAACTCAACCACCTAACTCTGACCCACCCAACAATCACCCACTTTACTCTGAACTAACCAACGCTGACCCATCCAACTCTTACCCACCAAACTTTCACTCACAAAACTCTGAACCATACAACTTGACTATCCCCACTCTGACCCACCAACTCTGACCCCCCAACTCCTACCCACCCAACGTTGACCCACGTAACTCTTACCCACCTAACTCTTACCCACCCAACTTGCACTCACCCAACTGACCCATACAACTAGACTTACCCAACTTAGATCCATCAACTCTGACCCCCCCAACACCTACCCACCTAACTCTGACTCACCTAACTCTGACCCACCTAACCCTGACTCACTTAGCTCTGACCTACTTAACTTTGACTGACCTAACTCTGACCCACCCAACACTCACCCATCTAACTCTGAACCACCCAACGCTCACCCATCTAACTCTAACCCACCCAACACTCACCCACCTAACTCTGAACTACACAACGCTGACCCACCCAACTCTTACCCACCCAACTTTCACTCACCTAACTCTGACCCACCCAACACTCACCCACCTAACTCTGACCTACCTAACACTGACCCACCCAAATCTTACCCACCCAACTTTCACTCACCTAACTCTGACCCATCCAACACGATCAACCAAACTCTGACCCACCTAACTCTGTTACACCAACTCTGTCCCACCAACTCTGAACCATCTAACTTTGAACCACGTAACTCTTACCCACCTAACTCTGAGCCACCCAACTCTTACCCATCTACCTTTCACTCATCCAACTATAGGGCCCTGGTGCACTGCACCACCAGCACCACTGGCAGATCTGTCCCTGGTTGTTATTATAAGACCCACCTAATGCTGACTCACCTAATGCTGACTGTCTAACTCTGACCCACCCAACTCTGACCTACTTATCTTTGACCCACTCAACTCTGACCCACCCAACTTTCATTCACTTATCTCTGAACCATCAAGACTAAACCACCCAAATCTGACCCACCTAACTCTGAATCACCCAACCCTTACCCACCCAACTTTCACTCACCCAACTCTGACCCATACAACTCGACTAACCCAACTCTGACCAACCAACTCTGACCCACCTAACTTTGACTCACCTAACTCTGACCCACCTAACCCTAACTCACTTAACTCTGACCTACTTAACTTTGACTGACCTAACTTTGACCCACCCAATGCTCACCCACCTAACTCTGGGCTACCTAACGCTGACCCACCCAACTCTTACCCACCCAACTTTTACTTACCCAACTCTAACCCATCCAAATCGACCACCTAACTCTGACCCACGTAACTCTTACCCACCTAACTCTGACCCACCCAAATCTTACCCATCTAACTTTCACTCATTCAACTATAGGGCCCTGGTGCACTGCACCACCTGCACCACTGGTAGATCCTCCCCTGGTTGTTATTATAAGACCCACCTAACTTTGACTGCCCAACTCTGACTCACCCAACTCTAACCTATTTAACTTTGACCCACTCAACTCTGACCCACCATACTCTCACTCACCCAACTCTGACCCAACAAGCCTAACCCACCTAACTGTGATCTACTCTTATTCCCTAACTCTGCCCCACCCAACTCTGACCCACCTGTGACTTCCCCAACTCTAACCCACCCAACTCTGACCCACCCAACTATCTCTTACCCAACTCTGACCCATTAACCCTAACCCACCCAAATCTGACCCATCCGACTCTGACCCACCTAACTGTGACCTACTCTGTCCCCCCAACTCTGACCCACCCAACTCTGGCCCACCTAACTGTGACCTACTCTGTCCCCCCAACTCTGACCCACCCAACTCTGGTCCACCTAACTCTGGCCTCTGCAACTCTGACCCACCCAACTTTGATCCACCCAACTTTATTTCAACACCAACCTTCTTGTATCACCCCCTTTTACCCCAATCTGCATATCTCTACAATTACCCCCCCAGCACTTCTCCATTGCTAAACGCCTCCTCTCCCCAGTGCCCCCCACATCTCTATATCTCCTCTCACTGTCCAGTGCTCCCTCATGAGAGAATGTGGAGTTTTAGACAGGTGAATAAGAGACCGTTGAGGTTCAGATGGGTGAATAAGAGACTGTTGGGGTTTAGACGGGTGAATAAGAGACCATTGAGGTTTAGACAGGTGAACAAGAGACTGTTGGGCCTTAGAGAGGTGATAAGAGACTGTTGAGGTTTAGACATGTGAACAAGAGACTGTTGAGGTTTAGACTGGTGAAAAAGAGACTGTTGGGGTTTAAGCAGGTGAACAAGAGACTGTTGAGGTTTAGATAGGTGAACAAGAGACTGTTGGGGCTTAAGCAGGTGAACAAGAGACTGTTGGGGCTTAAGCAAGTGAACAAGAGACTGTTGGGGTTTAGACAGGTGAATAAGAGACTGCTGAGTTTTCCGGCAGGCTCAGGGTTAACCCTGTGTGCCCCCCGGCCCCCCCGGTGACATGTCCCTTAATCCTCGGACGCACAGAGAACACGCGCTTCTAATTAAAGCCGCAGATTAGCCCCATCTGTCCCTGCGCTGAGCTCCCCGGCTGGAACTGGGACACACGGCTCGTTAGTGCCCAAGAGCTGGCAATCTAATGGTCATGTGCTCTGGGCCTAAGAGCTGGCAATAGAATGATTATTAGTTCTAGGCCAAAGAGCTTGCAATCTAATATTTATATGTTTTTATCATATTGCTCCATATATGCTCCCTGTAGTTTATAAGAGGGGTCCTATAGAAGTGTAAGGGGCAGATGATATTATAAGAGGGGGTCCGATGGAAGTGTAAGGGGCAGATGACATTATAAGAGGGGTCCTATAGAGGTATAAGGGGCAGATGGTATTATACGAGGGGGTCCTATAGAGGTGTAAGGGGCAGATGTTATTATAAGAGGGGCCCTATAGAGGTGTAAGGGGCAGATGATATTATAAGAGGGGTCCTATAGAGGTGTAAGAGACAGATGATATTATAAGAGGGGTCCTATAGAGGTGTAAGGGACAGATGGTATTATAAGAGGGGGTCCTATGGAAGTGTAAGGGGCAGATGACATTATAAGAGGGGGTCCGATGGAAGTGTAAGGGGCAGATGACATTATAAGAGGGGTCCTATAGAGGTATAAGGGGCAGATGGTATTATACGAGGGGGTCCTATAGAGGTGTAAGGGGCAGATGTTATTATAAGAGGGGCCCTATAGAGGTGTAAGGGGCAGATGATATTATAAGAGGGGTCCTATAGAGGTGTAAGGGGCAGATGACATTATAAGAGGGGTCCTATAGAGGTGTAAGGGACAGATGATATTATAAGAGGGGCTCTATATAGGTGTAAGGGGCAGATGATATTATAAGAGGGGCACTATAGAGGTGTAAGGGGCAGATGGTATTATAAGAGGGGCCCTATAGAGGTGTAAGGGGCATGATATTATAAGAGGGGCCCTATAGAAGTGTAAGGGGCATGATATTATAAGAGGGTCCTATGGAAGTGTAAGGGGCAGATGATATTATAAGAGGGGGTCCTATGGAAGTGTAAGGGGCAGATGATATTATAAGAAGGGTCCTATAGAGGTGTAAGGGGCAGATGATATAAGATGGTCCTATAGAGGTGTAAGGGGCAGATGACATTATAAGAGGGGTCCTATAGAGGTGTAAGGGGCAGATGATATTATAAGAGGGGTCCTATAGAGGTGTAAGGGGCAGATGATATTATAAGAGGGTCCTATATAGGTGTAAGGGGCAGATGGTATTATAAGAGGGGCCCTATAGAGGTGTAAGGGGCATGATATTATAAGAGGGGGTCCTATAGAAGTGTAAGTGGCAGATGATATTATAAGAGGGTCCTATAGAGGTGTAAGGGGCAGATGACATTATAAGAGGGGTCCTATAGAGGTGTAAGGGGCAGATGATATTATAAGAGGCGTCCTATAGAGGTGTAAGGGGCAGATTGTATTATAAGAGGGGCCCTATAGAGGTGTAGGGGGCATGATATTATAAGAGGGGATCCTATAGAAGTGTAAGGGGCAGATGATATTATAAGAGGGTCCTATAGAGGTGTAAGGGGCAGATGATATTATAAGAGGGTCCTATAGAGGTGTAAGGGGCAGATGATATTATAAGAGGGTCCTATAGAGGTGTAAGGGGCAGATGATATTATAAGAGGGCCCCATAGAAGTGTAAGGGGCAGATGGTATTATAAGAGGGTCCTATAGAGGTGTAAGGGGCAGATGATATTATAAGAGGGTCCTATAGAGGTGTAAGGGACAGATGATATTATAAGAGGGGTCCTATAGAGGTATAAGGGGAAGATGTTATTATAAGAGGGGCCCTATAGAAGTGTAAGGGGCAGATGATATTATACGAGGGGTCCTATAGAGGTGTAAGGGGCAGATGGTATTATAAGAGGGGGTCCTATAGAGGTGTAAGGGACAGATGATATTATAAGAGGGGTCCTATAGAGGTGTAAGGGACAGATGGTATTATAAGAGGGGGTCCTATGGAAGTGTAAGGGGCAGATGATATTATAAGAGGGGGTCCTATGGAAGTGTAAGGGGCAGATGACATTATAAGAGGGGTCCTATAGAGGTGTAAGGGACAGATGATATTATAAGAGGGGCTCTATATAGGTGTAAGGGGCAGATGATATTATAAGAGGGGCCCTATAGAGGTGTAAGGGGCAGATGGTATTATAAGAGGGGCCCTATAGAGGTGTAAGGGGCATGATATTATAAGAGGGGGTCCTATGGAAGTGTAAGGGGCAGATGATATTATAAGAGGGGGTCCTATGGAAGTGTAAGGGGCAGATGATATTATAAGAAGGGTCCTATAGAGGTGTAAGGGGCAGATGATATTATAAGAGGGTCCTATAGAGGTGTAAGGGGCAGATGACATTATAAGAGGGGTCCTATAGAGGTGTAAGGGGCAGATGATATTATAAGAGGGGTCCTATAGAGGTGTAAGGGGCAGATGATATTATAAGAGGGTCCTATATAGGTGTAAGGGGCAGATGGTATTATAAGAGGGGCCCTATAGAGGTGTAAGGGGCATGATATTATAAGAGGGGGTCCTATAGAAGTGTAAGTGGCAGATGATATTATAAGAGGGTCCTATAGAGGTGTAAGGGGCAGATGACATTATAAGAGGGGTCCTATAGTGGTGTAAGGGGCAGATGATATTATAAGAGGGGTCCTATAGAGGTGTAAGGGGCAGATGATATTATAAGAGGGTCCTATATAGGTGCAAGGGGCAGATTGTATTATAAGAGGGGCCCTATAGAGGTGTAAGGGGCATGATATTATAAGAGGGGGTCCTATAGAAGTGTAAGGGGCAGATGATATTATAAGAGGGTCCTATAGAGGTGTAAGGGGCAGATGATATTATAAGAGGGTCCTATAGAGGTGTAAGGGGCAGATGATATTATAAGAGGGTCCTATAGAGGTGTAAGGGGCAGATGATATTATAAGAGGGCCCCATAGAAGTGTAAGGGGCAGATGGTATTATAAGAGGGTCCTATAGAGGTGTAAGGGGCAGATGATATTATAAGAGGGTCCTATAGAGGTGTAAGGGACAGATGATATTATAAGAGGGTCCTATAGAGGTGTAAGGGACAGATGATATTATAAGAGGGGCCCTATAGAGGTGTAAGGGGCAGATAATATTATAAGAGGGTCCTATAGAGGTGTAAGGGGCAGATGATATTATTAGAGGGGTCCTATAGAGGTATAAGGGGAAGATGTTATTATAAGAGGGGCCCTATAGAAGTGTAAGGGGCAGATGATATTATACGAGGGGTCCTATAGAGGTGTAAGGGGCAGATGGTATTATAAGAGGGGGTCCTATGGAAGTGTAAGGGGCAGATGACATTATAAGAGGGGTCCTATAGAGGTATAAGGGGCAGATGTTATTATAAGAGGGGCCCTATAGAAGTGTAAGGGGCAGATGATATTATAAGAGGGGCCCTATATAGGTGTAAGGGGCAGATGGTATTATAAGAGGGGCCCTATATAGGTGTAAGGGGCAGATGGTATTATAAGATGGGTCCTATGGAAGTGTAAGGGGCAGATGGTATTATAAGAGGGTCCTATAGAGGTGTAAGGGGCAGATGATATTATAAGAGGAGCTCCTATAGAAGTGTAAGGGGCAGATGATATTATAAGAGGGGTCCTATAGAGGTGTAAGGGGCAGATGGTATTATAAGAGGGGCCCTATAGAGGTGTAAGGGGCATGATATTATAAGAGGGGGTCCTATGGAAGTGTAAGGGGCAGATGATATTATAAGAAGGGTCCTATAGAGGTGTAAGGGGCAGATGATATTATAAGAGGGTCCTATAGAGGTGTAAGGGGCAGATGACATTATAAGAGGGGTCCTATAGAGGTGTAAGGGGCAGATGATATTATAAGATGGGTCCTATAGAGGTGTAAGGGGCAGATGGTATTATAAGAGGGGCCCTATAGAGGTGTAAGGGGCATGATATTATAAGAGGGGTTCCTATAGAGGTGTAAGGGACAGATGATATTATAAGAAGGGTCCTATAGAGTTGTAAGGGGCAGATAATATTATAAGAGGGTCCTATAGAGGTGTAAGGGACAGATGATATTATATGAGGGGTCCTATAGAGGTGTAAGGACAGATGGTATTATAAGAGGGTCCTATGGAAGTGTAAGGGGTAGATGACATTATAAGAGGGGTCCTATAGAGGTGTAAGGGGCAGATGGTATTATAAGAGGGGTCCTATAGAGGTGTAAGGGGCAGATGTTATTATAAGAGGGGCCCTATAGAAGTGTAAGGGGCAGATGATATTATACGAGGGGTCCTATAGAGGTGTAAGGGGCAGATGGTATTATAAGAGGGGGTCCTATGGAAGTGTAAGGGGCAGATGACATTATAAGAGGGGTCCTATAGAGGTATAAGGGGCAGATGTTATTATAAGAGGGGCCCTATAGAAGTGTAAGGGGCAGATGATATTTTAAGAGGGGCCCTATATAGGTGTAAGGGGCAGATGGTATTATAAGAGGGGGTCCTATGGAAGTGTAAGGGGCAGATGGTATTATAAGAGGGGGTCCTATGGAAGTGTAAGGGACAGATTGTATTATAAGAAGGGTCCTATAGAAGTGTATGGGACAGATGGTATTATAAGAGGGTCCTATAGAGGTGTAAGGGGCAGATGATATTATAAGAGGGGTCCTATATAAGTGTAAGGGACAGATGATATTATAAGAGGGGTCCTATATAAGTGTAAGGGACATGATATTATAAGAGGGGTCCTATATAGGTGTAAGGGGCAGATGATATTATAAGAGGGGTCCTATAGAGGTGTAAGGGACAGATGATATTATAAGAGGGTCCTATAGAGGTGTAAGGGGCAGATGATATTATAGGAGGGTCCTATAGAGGTGTAAGGGGCAGATGATATTATAAGAGGGTCCTATAGAGGTGTAAGGGGCAGATGATATTATAAGAGGAGCTCCTATAGAAGTGTAAGGGACAGATGATATTATAAGAGGGGCCCTATAGAGGTGTAAGGGGCAGATGATATTATAAGAAGGGTCCTATAGAAGTGTAAGGGGCAGATGATATTATAAGAGGGGCCCTATAGAGGTGTAAGGGACAGATGATATTATAAGAGGGGTCCTATATAGGTGTAAGGGGCAGATGATATTATAAGAAGGGTCCTATAGAAGTGTAAAGGGCAGATGATATTATAAGAGGGGCCCTATAGAGGTGTAAGGGGCATGATATTATAAGAGGGGTCCTATATAGGTGTAAGGGGCAGATGATATTATAAGAGGGGTCCTATAGAGGTGTAAGGGGCAGATGATATTATAAGAAGGGTCCTATAGAAGTGTAAGGGACAGATGATATTATAAGAGGGGCCCTATAGAGGTGTAAGGGGCAGATGATATTATAAGAGGGGTCCTATAGAAGTGTAAGGGGCAGATGATATTATAAGAGGGGCCCTATAGAGGTGTAAGGGACAGATGATATTATAAGAGGGGTCCTATATAGGTGTAAGGGGCAGATGATATTATAAGAGGGGCCCTATAGAAGTGTAAGGGGCAGATGATATTATAAGAGGGGCCCTATATAGGTGTAAGGGGCAGATGATATTATAAGAGGGGTCGTATAGAGGTGTAAGGGGCAGATGATATTATAAGAGGGCCCTATAGATGTGTAAGGGGCAGATGATATTATAAGAGGGGTCCTATAGAGATGTAAGGGGCAGATGGTATTATAAGAGGGGCCCTATATAAGTGTAAGTGACAGATGATATTATAAGAGGGGCCCTATAGAGGTGTAAGGGGCAGATGATATTATAAGAGGGGCCCTATAGAGGTGTAAGGGGCAGATGATATTATAAGAGGGTCCTATATAGGTGTAAGGGGCAGATGGTATTATAAGAGGGTCCTATAGAGGTGTAAGGGGCAGATGATATTATAAGAGGGGCCCTATAGAGGTGTAAGGGGCAGATGATATTATAAGAAGGGTCCTATAGAAGTGTAAGGGGCAGATGATATTATAAGAGGGGCCCTATAGAGGTGTAAGGGACAGATGATATTATAAGAGGGGTCCTATATAGGTGTAAGGGGCATATAATATTATAAGAGGGGTCCTATAGAGGTGTAAGGGGCAGTTGATACTATAGGAGGGGTCCTATAGAAGTGTAAGGGGTAGTTGATATTATAGGAGGGAGTCTTGAACTCCATCCTATCTCTCTCCAGTGCATGGTAATCCAGTCTTGTCGGGAGGATTTCCAATTAGTACATTCACCATTTGCTTAACGAGCACCGGCCAGTAATGAATTGCCCCTATGGGGGGGGTCCTAATCCTCTTGTGCATTCTAATTAAAGAGGCCGCTGGAGGGAGAGGCGTGGGGAGGGGTGGAGGGGGGGGGGGCGGGCACTGGTCTATTGTAATTGGGGAACACATGTCCACGGTGGTTATATGAAGTGATAGGAGGAGATATAGGGAGAGGTTATATGGAGTGATAGGAGGAGATATAGGGAGAGGTTATATGGAGTGATAGGAGGAGATATAGGGAGAGGTTATATGGAGTGATAGGAGGAGATATAGGGAGAGGTTATATGGAGTGATAGGAGGAGATATAGGGAGAGGTTATATGGAGTGATAGGAGGAGATATAGGGAGAGGTTATATGGAGTAATAGAAGGAGATATAGGGAAAGGTTATATGGAGTGATAGGAGGAGATATAGGGAGAGGTTATATGGAGTAATATAAGAGATATAGGGAGAGGTTATATGGAGTGATAGGAGGAGATATAGGGAGAGGTTATATGGAGTAATAGGAGGTGATATAGGGAGAGGTTATATGGAGTGATAGGAGGAGATATAGGGAGAGGTTATATGGAGTGATAGGAGAAGATATAGGGAGAGGTTATATGGAGTGATAGGAGAAGATATAGGGAGAGGTTATATGGAGTGATAGGAGGAGATATAGGGAGAGGTTATATGGAGTAATAGAAGGAGATATAGGGAAAGGTTATATGGAGTGATAGGAGGAGATATAGGGAGAGGTTATATGGAGTGATAGGAGGAGATATAGGGAGAGGTTATATGGAGTGATAGGAGGAGATATAGGGAGAGGTTATATGGAGTGATAGGAGGAGATATAGGGAGAGGTTATATGGAGTGATAGGAGGAGATATAGGGAGAGGTTATATGGAGTGATAGGAGGAGATATAGGGAGAGGTTACATGGAGTGATAGGAGGAGATATAGGGAGGGGTTATATGGAGTGATAGAAGGAGATATAGGGAAGGGTTATATGGAGTGATAGGAGGAGATACAGGGAGAGGTTACATAGAGTGATAGGAGGAGATATAGGGAGGGGTTATATGGAGTGATAGGAGGAGATATAGGGAGGGTTATATGGAGTGATAGGAGAAGATATAGGGAGAGGTTATATGAAGTGATAGGAGGTGATATAGGGAGAGGTTATATGGAGTGATAGGAGAAGATATAGGGAGAGGTTATATGGAGTGATAGTAGGAGATATAGGGAGGGGTTATATGGAGTGATAGGAGGAGATATAGGGAGAGGTTATA